>JAPYZD010006268.1:0-17477 GCA_030522725.1 Ichneumoninae sp. B BG-2022a | reverse complement strand
ATACGCATATACGCATATACGCATATACGCATATACGCATATACGCATATACGCATATACGCATATACGCATATACGCATATACGCATATACGCATATAGTCGCCCACCGGTCCAGAGGTAAACACACACACTCACGCACCACTGTGCAGCGACACCTCGATGGGTGCCGAGCAATTTTTATTTTAAATCGCGCACAGTGAAAAAGCATCGAAGGGCATTGTGAGCATTGTGCCTTGGTCTCTATAAACATTCCGCCGGATCTTCGCCACCGCGGAATCATTTTTGTATTCTTTTCACGGAGAATTTCTTTTAATGTTTAAAAACAGTTCCGGTCCACCCTCCAAATTTGACTCGGAATTTACATGCTCGACGCATGTGCCAAAAAAGTCATTTTGGGGCGCAGACTATCTTTATTCGAAAAAATAAATAGAAATTCACATGAAAAATATCTTTCCCGACATTCGCCGACCTTCCCGGACGTCGCTTTTAAAAGAATATATTTTTAACCGTACATGTCTCGCCTCTGATTTAGATCCTCAAACTTTTGGCGCAGTCAGACAGTTATATATGTATATACATATATGTATTTCTTTTTTTTTGCAGACAAGACGGGATCATTGCGATCTCTGCCAGAGATCCAGACGCTGACGAAGCGCAGGAAAACAGAGTGAAGAAGCTCTTGAGAGATCTCGATTGCGAATATCGTTTGAGCTGCGGTATTCATCAGCGGGAAGGAATTTCCAGAGGCGTGACGACGACATTTTTTCTTTTGCATTTTTTGTTTTGCGGTGAGTCTTCCTGGGCGCTGGTGTTATTCCGTGCCACAGTACAGAGAGACGGTCACGTGGTGAAGAACTAGGAAGGGTGACAGTATTATGGGTTGGTGTGACCCCGAGGATCAGCTCCGAAGACTTATGGTATCCACGTTGTTCGCCTCGAACGCCCACTGCCATGGAAGCCGTCTCTCGTCTTTCCCTTTCTCTCGTCACATATTTCGCATTCCCTTCGTATATCCCTTTTTCAACTATTCCGCCGTTAACTTCTTCTCGGACTCTCCGGGTACTTTCCATCGTCGATCGAGACAATGTTCGCTGTCACCGCGACGAGACAAATGGCACTTTGACCACCTACTTGATTGGCTAGTATGTCAATCATCGTTACCGGCGCCATCGTCCTGCCGAGAAAGCCGACACGCATAAAAATGTATTCGTGTTTTTTTTTAATGTTATTTAATTTTACGGTGTTTTGACCCATTGATTTACAGTCGTGCGAAAAAACATTTGTTCCATGGTTGACTGGCGGTAAATCTGTTATTCGCGTTGACCGGCACGAATGCTCAGACAATTTTAGATTCAGAATGGAAATTTCGATGATGACGGTCGAGTATTCTTCACGTCTGCTCAAGTCTATGCCAACTACATATAGTCTATAGATGACAGACTTGAAAAAAGATTTACAATACTAAATTTTATTTATTTATTTATTTATTTATCAACGGGATCAACCCTTTTACAAAAGATAAAATGTTTATTTTAACAAATAAGTATTTTAGAAAATTTACATGTTTGGTATATAATACCAAACATAATATTATAGTTATATAATATAATATCTAATATTATATTATATGGCAGCAAAAATGTTAACTAACTATACACATATAATGTATACAGCCGAACCGCACATGTAATGTATACACCTAACGCATCCGTGACCTCCGTTTTAATCGAGCTGAGTACTACGGAGAAACTGGGAAAAAACGTACGAAGCAGTTACGCAATATGCTATACACGCGAAGTAGTCGGCGATTGCTACTTTGTTGCATGCAGTTAAATTGTGTGTTACTTTTGTGTATGCTGCAGATTGTTGTGGCTCTGACGGTTCGTGCTCTCGCTGTGGACTATGGAATTTAGAGATCGGAAATTTAGATTTCCGGAGATTTACCGGAAATACGTCACATCCGGTTTGAAAATCTAGTTTTTGATCGTAGTGACGTGATTGCCGGAAATACGTCACGTCAGCTTTCAAAATGTAATTTTTTAACCGGAAGTGCTGTTATATCGGAAATACGTCACTTCAGATTTGAAAATCTTATTTTTTTTACCGGAAATGCTGTTACATTCATTACATTACATCGCTACCGGATTGAAGATCTCATTTTTCGACCGAGAGTTGGCGCTGATTGATCTGGCGAAGTTAGGAGTTGAATATTCGAGAGACCCATAAAAAGTCCATAATTTTAAGACCCTTCTAAATGCTTCTAAGTATTGCAAGAAACAAGTGGGCGCTGGCTCGATATTGAGCTGGCACCCTCACTTTTAAATTTCGGTTTTCTCGAAACTGGGATGAGCCTAAATATTTTTCCTAGTGGCATTCGAGAGCCCATAAAAGTCTATTATTCCGAGATACTGAAAAAATGTTGGATGCAGCGAGGCCGGCAATTTAAGAGACCTGCTGGACCGTCTGACAAGCTGAATGTTTCAACTGCTGTTGCAGCCGTGAATTATTAAATCTCTGATCTCTCGCATTGCTGTATACCGCTTGGCTGCTGTAATGCCGAAGATTCGGTGAAATTCGAACGACGAAGAAAGATGTAAATAAAAAGTGAGACTGGCAGTCCTACGCATGAGACGGCTCTTCCCACATCGCGACCGCGGGTGGACCCGTTGGCGCCGCTTTGAAGACGGCCGCCAACGAAGCGAGCAACACAGCAACAGCAGCAGCAGCAGCATCGTCGAGATGCTCCGACGATGCGAGAAGCTGTACTCCGGGACGCAGCAACCTCGCCAACCACGCGGAAGTCAAATTTTCTGATCCGTTGAGAGATAAGAAATTCTCGGCCAATTTACGACTCCTACCGCGGTCCCCTCGCCGGGATCATCCTTCACGCAGTCTGGGTCCACTTACGGGAGCTTCGCCACTGGAGCTTGCCTTTCAATTTTCGGCCATCAACGGGTCTACACGACACTCGCCGAAATAAGGTCGATCGTCCCGCTGATTCAAGCCATCTCTCGATCTTTAACGTTGTCACGTTTCCAGACGACAAGAAAAAGGATCGGTTCCAATATCGAAGTGACGGCAAATTCATTAACGCTTCCGAGCGTGAAATTGGGCGGAATAATTGAGAAATGCAAACGGCCTGTAATATAAATATATCTTTTAACGCTTCAACGGCCAAAGCCTCTGTCGTTGAAAACAAAATTCTTAAAGATGTGAAAAAAACAATTCATAAATATACGAAAAAAAACAATGCTTAAAATATGTAAAAAAATGTAACTTTCGAGAAAATGTATTGTTTTAAATTATTTTCATACCCATATAATTTTTGGTAATGCTAATAAACCAGTGGACCCGAATTCATAGTGTTGTCATGCTGGTATAGAATGAGACCACAGCCGGCAGATTAATAGCTAATATTAAGGATATTTTGGCCGAAGTCGCGGGAGGAGAACGGGAGAAGGAGTTCGCTAAACGCGTTAGTCAGTGTGCGAGTGAGAAACGCAGACAAAGCAAGCGACTAGACAGAGATAGTCTTTTGTTGATTAAACTTATTTCAGCAATTAAACGATGAATCACCTTGAAATTTGAACACAATCTGTCTGATAGTACGCTCTCCGCTGTGGTAGGTTTTTTATTAGAATCTAATAGAAATGGGCGGAGAAAATCGCTATGTTCTGTCGTTACCAACCGGTTTCGAAGACGTTTACACGGTACCTTATGTAGCTTTGTACGCGCATTACTAAACAAAACTATATGGTCAAAAAATGTAAAAAAGTCTTTGCCTACAAAATAGCAAAGTTTTATAGCGATCGAAAAGAAAAGCGTTTTGGCCCAAATATGCTTAATTGAAAATTTTTCATTCGAACATTCGGTGTGCATAATATTTTCGAAACTCATTTTAATCCTCGAAATCTCCGGATCACATAACGGTTATTGTTCTCATATACATCTAATCGCAAAATATAAAAATCAATCTGAACAAAATTGCGATTGTGACGCTTTTTCTTGTTGGAAACCATGCTAAATCTGTTGACCTGAATTTATTTATTGTTTTTCTATTTCCACCGTATACCGTTTTTGGGTTTTTACGGAACCCCAACCCGATTCCCCCTCTAGCACTCCCTACCCGCACTCAGCTAAGCTACCTAACTTCCAGTCCGTCCGTAGTCAATTTAGCTACACTGTACCGCATTTGCTTGCCGGGGACACCGCGAAACTACGGAAAACCCGTGCCGGTACAGATGGCCATATTCTACTGATCCTCCGGTATTTTTGGACTTGAGTAAAGTACAGAAACACCAACGTCTCTGTGCGCCAGCTAGTGCACGGCTAAGCGGTCACTCATCCAAGTACTGACAGCAAACAGATCTGCTTGACTTTGGGAACCACCAGAGCCGTGCGCCAATCGCGCATCAACCGCTACCGGTTTGAATTTATTTATTTAATGTAAATAGCCGGTAAGTTGTTTTGAATTTTTAGAGACATGATTCTCTATGCATTGTTTATAACACAAAAATAATTGCATCGTATCAAATAACATGGCGGCCGCGGTCAGAGAAAACCGGAAAAAGTTAGGGAATTTCAAAATTGGTCAGGGAAAAAGTAAATTGTCACCGAAGCTTCTATAAATAAATAAGGCATAATAATTAGGCATTTTCATTTGCATAATTAATTTTTTTGATTACAAGTCATTAAAAGTTTGGTCAGGGAAAATTTTTTATTGGTCAAAAACGGCCACCATGAATAATCAAGTTCGTGGTCGTACCACCTGAATCTGAACCCCCGGGGAAGCCAGATGGGCGGCGTGGCGTACACAGTAAAAAATAATTTCGTAAAATCGGAATACGAAGTTACGTAAAAATAATTTTGTTAAATAAGTGATAAACTCGTTTGTTTAGGTTTGAATATTACAAACCTGCCCTTTTATTTCTCGTGACATTAACAATTTTAGTTTCTCCTTCTGTTTGTAAAAGTGGAAAATTAACAAATAAAAAATTGTGGATCTTTGTGAACAATAAGTTGTAAAAAGTACAAACTTTTTTTACTATGTAGTCCTCGTACCTAAATAATAACCTTTTTGGGTCTAAACCAGCAGAGACACTGTTAGAATTTACCCGATCTGCTTGGCAGCCAATTCCTCATTCGAGGATTCATCGAGAAGAGAAAGACCGCTACGTGTGCGTGCCGACGAAGAGTTGTTTTATTTTTGAGAAGAGTCCGATGGCCATCGAAGAGATTTTTCGCCGCGTAATCGGAGAAGGCGTGCAGGAAGCGAACAACAGGTTATGCAGGTGAATGGACAAGAGATTAGGTCGACGAGCTGCTTCTTCGGTCAGTAGCCGCTCTCGTGGAGATTGCACGCGTAGTGGGCGGTCGTGGAGAGATTTCACTTAAAATTAATCTCGAATTTCGTCTCGTAGCCTATCTGTCGTCCTCGCCAGTGTTCAGTGTTTTAGGAAATATGAGGAAAAAATAGGGTACATATGACTAACTTGGTCTACTCGATTGGGGAGTAAATCACTTATACATGGACCTGACCGTATTCGTAATTTTTACTCCAATTAAAAATTATGAAAAATTGGCAAAAAAAATTGCCGAAGCGTTTTACGAAATCGACAAAAAGACATTAACGTCCAATCGAGCAATTTCCCGTCACGAAAATAGGTGACGAATTTGACCGCATCGTTGTAAAACCCTTCAAACTTCCCTTCGACCTTTCGCAGAAAAATTTAACGCGTAGGGCCCGAGGCGCAGTTTTCACGGCTCTCTGTATATTTCACCGACAAACGAGAATAGAAAAGGACGGATTTTGTGTTCCGGGAACGATAATATAATCCGGTTGGACACGGCCGTATTTTCAAGTCCTCGAAGTCGAAGATCGTCGGTCGTGCAACACAGGCCCTCGTAGCTGGACTAACGACCATCCGGCCCCCATTGTGAGCGTGAAATGTTCACACGTGTAGAATAATGCGGTGCTCGAGCGAAAACGAAGGAAACACCTCTATATACACATACACCCAAAAAAAAAAACATATATATATATTTGTATGTACACACAGATGCATACACATATACATGTAAACATGTACACACATATACGTGTATGCATGTACACACATATACATGTATGCATGTACACACATGTACATGTATGCATGTACACACATGTACATGTATGCATGTACACACGTATATATGTATGTATGTATGTATGTATAGACATATATATGTGTATATATATATTCCCGCTAGGGCCTGGCTAGCGAGAGAGTGTTGAGAGGAGTGAGGACGCACACTCCATCCGATGTTACCGTCGATTATCGGCTGTTCGCCATCGACAACGACCATCCGGTCAGTCTTCCTCCGTGCCCTTCGAATCGAATCGCCCGACTAACGAGCGCCTCTACAGCATCAATTTTTCTTCATTCAACGAACCCGCTCACCGTCCCCGAATTGACAATTTAAGAATCCGAAGCGTTACTTTATTTTAACGCTCACCCACGGTGCCGCCCAAAATTCTAACCCGCATGATCCAACGTAACCCAGTTGGGCGTCTCACGTCAATTAATTAAAAATCCATAAACAGCACCAGGGCAGCCGGTCACGTTGATATCAGTTGGATAAATCTCAATGAGCCGTACGCAACGATGGTCTCGGGATTACCGGGTTGAAAACGAGTTTCGTACGTGACCTCCTCAAGAAAATCGTGGTTGGGTCACACCTTCGTCTGGTTTCTCAACCAGCGACTTTCCGACTGCGTATTAACAACGATCGCGATATAACTCACGGGGTGGAAACGTGTCCCGAGCTCTCGGAGACGGATTAATCGCTCGGGAACCATATCGTGCACGCTTCTGCTTCGCCAGTCAGGCGGGAGAGGGAAATATTAATTTACATACCATTCTCCTTCCTTTCGCCATTAAAACTGAGATCGAGAAATCTCTGCGAGATTTATTTTTCTGTCACATATTTTTTTATTATCGGAATGAGAAACGTTCGGCTTTCACGCGAGACGAGTCTTTTGTATAATTTTTTTGACATACAATTTTTTCTATATATTTTTTTTTACGTATAATTTTTTCTACATATTTTTTTTACTTATAATTTTTTCTGTCCATTTTTTTTACATATTTTTTTTTTGCTTTCGTCACAAGGGTTGCGGCATTTGTCGTATAGAGAAAACACGCATATGCAAAGACATAAAAAAAAATTGAAAAAAAATGATACTTGTGGAGGAGATATGCGTCGGCGTGTTGCTGTGAGAACGCGGGGAGAGCCGGTGGTCGATCCATGAGAAGGCGAGAGAGTATAGAGAGCTTTCTTAATGGTTCCGCGGCGGAACGTGCTCGAGCGATACGACGACACATTAGTGGCCGCGGAGCCGCTCCCAAGTATTTCAGATACGCGGGTTTATAACGCGCGCGCACACACACAGAGCGGGAGCTAAGGGAACAATAAAAGGACCACGCGGGAGCGCGGCTTTATTCAGATTGCGTCTCGGGGTTTCCATTGTGAGTAGCGAAAGCCGCTGCGGGGGTGACACAGGGTCAACGCCGAGCTATGTGCCGAAGATGTATACAAGAGTAGTATACACGCTGTATTTATAGTACACAAGAAAAGGGGCAGGTATATTCAAGGGCGCGCTGAAAGAATAGGAAGAGTCGGAGCCGGGCGGAACGGGGAACGACCGAAAGCGGCCCCGACCTACACCAATCTTCCTCGCTCCGAACCCCGCAGATCTCATTCATCTATTCGTAGCCCACATGCGAATGAGTTTTTTTTTTAAGTTGACCCTTTCACACGTCCCAATTTTTTGGTTTCGTTTTCTAAATTTATTGTCAAATACTTTGTGGTTATTTTTAAGTAGTAGTAGTAAATGTATTTATTGACAATAATTATACGGTATGGTTGCTGGTACATTTTGACGATTACATATTATATATATGCTGCCAATTGGCCATCGACCGAAGTCCTTCAGCCACGGTTTTTTATCGTTTTAGAATAAAAATGTTTTATTATTATTTTAAGTATTAGCACTTAAAATTAAAAATGTCAGTTTATTTCTTCGTTGTTTATTGTTTCGGGTTGCTGGTACGTTGTACGTATTGGGTGTTTGAATGAATGTATTGTGTTTGGTATGGGTTTTATTTTTAATATTTAATTAATTCATTAATTTTTCATCACTACTTTCCGCATTACGTACGTTACTCTACAGCGTTTACGTAGCATACACTGTATACCGATGGAATAATCCCATAAGGGCATATCGGCCGTGTATAAACATAGCCTGTTCGCCCTTTTAGCGTTATGGGGTTAATATATATAAATCCGTACACCACCACTTGGCTGAGACGATTCAATTTTTCTTCCAGTAAGATTTTTGTTTTGTTTAGCGTTGTCTTTTGAAAGAGAAAAAATATTTTTTTGAAAATTTACTACACGCGAAGCTTTAATATATCTTCTTTTATGTTTCTGCCGTGCCGATGTGTATCTCACCAGCCTAAAACCCGACAAATCCTATTTACTTTATTATACCATATACCTACGTGTAGATTTACCCTTTTTTTTATTCTTCGACCCAACGTATATTTTTCTTTTAACCCTTTCACACGTATTTATCGTATTTAGCGCATCGTTTTTGTCGTGCGCTGCTGCGCTGCAAGTGCGACACCGCTTTGTATAAATGATGTGTCACCGGCAAGCCGGACAACGAACCGATGCGAATCTCGAAGCTTAACCCGTCTTGCATTGAATTTACGCCTGCACGAAGATAAAGTATATCTGAGCGTCTCACTTGCATCGAAAAGACTTTTGCTCGTGTGGAACATCATTGTCATTATTATCATTATTATCATTATTATCATTATTATCATTATTATCATTATTATCATTATTATCATTATTATCATTATTATCATTATTATCATTATTATGAATCGCATTGGTTATATTTATTTTCTACAATTCGTATGACTACATCCGTGACGAATAGAGATTTCCGTTCGCGAGCAAATATTTGTACTTTATATCCGTCGCTGTTTTCATGCGCCCCGTCGTGACGATCCCTTCGAGATCCGGCACGTTCTCGATTTTCCTAAGATGGGTCACGAGAAGGGCCCCACGGGATCGCGCGTTCACGGTTTTGTCGTTGCAGAGAAACCTTTCGAGTCCGAGGCGATACGGAGCTTCGTGAAAGCATTTATCGTACCATACTCGTGTGTACTTCTGTCTTCAGTACCAAAGGTCAGCATACTCTCTCGTTCGCTGTGTTTCACGAGTTCGTCACATATTCGACCGAACTTTCTCCGATCGGCGAGTTTTTCCCCGCAAAATCGTGTTTGTCGAAAACTTCCCGAAACAATTTTTCACGCAAATGTCTTTGGCCTCAATTTTACATTTCTGTCCTATTTTCAGAGGAAAATAGGATCGAAATATAAAACTGGAATGAAAAAAATTGGAGGAAGAAAGTGAATAAATATAAAATTAAAATATAAAATATAAAATATAAAATATAAAATATAAAATATAAAATATAAAATATAAAATATAAAATATAAAATATAAAATATAAAATATAAAATTACCCTTGGCTATAATGCCACACATTGAGTAAAAACAATCGATTGAGCCAACGAAAATTAGCGCTTATACGTGGCAAAATAAATGTTGGTGTGGTCGAAAGAAATAATTCATTGATCGGTAAGTTGAGTCGAAGTTTTTTAAAATTTACTATGACAATTATTTCGTTCGATCAACCGAACATTTGTTTAGGCATCCGTATGCACACAATTTGTTGACTCATTTGATTTTTTTTCGCAGTGCACGATAACTGCTATAATGCCGTTAGGTTGTTTAGCCGCTGGGAGAATTTCCGCGGATAAATATAACGCCCGAGTGACGAACGAATCTATTTGCAATTCACGAGGACAACGACACAACGTTCCCATTGCAACAGTCACCGGCACCGGGGACATCGAATCTCTCTTCTATTTTTTTTCTTTTTTTCCGAGCTTTGTCAGAAGCTCCTCGCCCAGTCGATTGGCCACTCAAGCCAAATTGCATCGACAAATTGACGAGGGCTCAAAATCGATGAGTCGCTCGCCGAAGAGAGTCCTCGACATTGTGTACACAATATCGAGGAAACTCCAAGGTACATTTCTCCCCGGAATCGTCGAGGGTGACTCCCGGACCGGATATTAAACCGGGTGTCTGAGATACAGAAACTAAATGTCGAGGAGTGACTAAGCAAATTTAATCTTATCGTCGGGGAAGCTGAACTTTCGACAAAATTGAACTCAAATGTATACAGTAAAACATTTTTTGGTAAAATCGGAATACGAAGTTAAACTGTTAAAACAAAATAGTAAATGTAATATACCGGATTGGAATTTTTTATGCAGAAAATGGTGCATTCTATTTAATGAACAATTATCATGAAAAATCAATGGATTTTTAGAGTGAAATTAAAGTAAATTGATGGAATTAAATAACTTTTATAGCGAAATTTAAAGTAAAGTGTTTCAAAATTGATTAATATACAGTTCATTTTTCATCGCAATTGTACATGAAATTTAATATACCAGTTTATGCATAAAAACTTCCAGTCCCGGTACAATAAATTTCTTACGAATTTCTTTTGACAGTACGTAAAAATAATTTTGTCAAATAAGTAACAATTCCTTTTGTTCAGATTTGAATATATATACAAACCTGGCATTTTATTTCCTGGGTAATTAATAATTTTAGTTTATAGTTTTGCAAACAAAATTAGGGCCGGGTGGTGCCATCGGATAATCAAGTAAAAAAAATCGTGGATTTTTCCGGACAATAAGTTGTTGTAAAAGGTGCAAACTTTTTTACTGCGTATTCGGCAGAAATATTGCGAGTCCTTACCGCCTTGCCGAGAGCGAAGTATGCGCGCGCACACTTATCGAAAGTCAATCGTCGGTATCGGCACAAGAAATTTTACTGAGCAAAATCTGTGACAAAATCTTTAAGGACTCCGATATACGCTGAACGCTTTATAATGCGCCGTATACTTAACATCGTAATTATAGCTTGGCTCGATTATATCGATAAGTATAATTATATCGTACTGCGCAACCACCGAGCGCGGCTGATCACCGGGAGTACTGGAGAGCGAAGGTAGAGTCGATCGCGGCGGCAAAAGAGTTTCCATCAAAGCGATCATTTTTTATTATAATAATAGCGGAGGGGTTAAATGAAAAATTTGCTTCATTTATATTACAGGATCGTTAAAATTGATCTATCTTATGCATGATTTTTTAATGGAAAAAATTAAAACTGCATTCAATTAAAGAGTTTAAGATATCGAGGGAAACTGACCTCGAGATTGTAATTTTAATTCGTCGCCGCCGCTGGAAATAAAGCGCACTGCTCGGTGTTCCAGAGTCTCCGTGTATAGATGAAAAATATTCCTCATTTATATTACCGGATCGATAAAATTGATCTATCGTAGGTATGATTTTTTTATGGACAAATAAAAACTGGAATCAATTAAAGAGGTTGAGATTGCCGAGGGAAACTGACTTGGAGATTGTCATTTTAATTCGTCGCCGCTAGAAATAAAGCGCACGGCTCGGTGTTCCTGAGTCTCCGAGTGTAGATGAAAAATAGGCCTGTTTATATTACCGGTTTGTTAAAATTGATCTGTCTTGTGTATGTAGTAAAACGATACATTGAAGTTAAACAAATGCTTGGATAACTAAAAAAAGAAATAAAAGAGAACCGAGAGACGAGATTTTGACAGTTCTTCCTCATCAACCGGAATGTAAAGTCGTGTAATTTGCTGAGAGAATTAAATAAAATATTCAAATATCTTTCTTTAATTCTCTCATAAAATTACACGTCTTTAAGTTCCAGTGCGTATTGACTACGTATTGTCTATTATTTAATACCCAAGACCTCTTACATGTATGATTTTTTAATGGGAAAATAAAAACAGGAATCAATTGAAGAGTTTGAGGCGTCGAGGGAAACTGGCCTCGAGATTGTAGTTTTAATTCTTCACCGCTGGAATTACGCGCACGACTCGGTGTTCCAGAGTCTCCAAGGGTAGATGAAAAATTTGCCACATTCAAATTACCGGATCGTTAAAATTGATCTATCTTGTGAATATAGTAGAACGATACAAGGAAATAAAACAAATGCTTGTAGAATAAAAAAAAAAGAAATAAAAGAGAACCGAGAGACGAGATTTTGACAGTTCTTCCTCATTAACCGGAATGTAAAGACGTTTAATTTGTTGAGAGAATTAAAGCAAGATATTCAAATATCTTTCTTTAATTCTCTACAATTACACGTTTTTACGTTCCGGTACGTATTGACTACGTATTGTCTATTATTTAATACCCTAGACCTCTTACATGGATGACTTTTTATGGGAAAATAAAAATAGGAATCAATTGAAGAATTTGAGACGTCGAGGGAAACTGGCCTCGAGATTTTATCTTTAATTTTTCGCCGCTGGAATTAAAGAGCCCGGCTCCGTGTTCCAGGCTCTCCGAGTCTACCACTGGTGTGCACCACGGGTATGTTGTCGTTCTCGCCGTCTCGAGAGGCAACTAGAAAACGTGCTCGACCATCGAGCCTCCTCGGTGTGCTGCGTACCGAGAGGGTGTACGTAGGAAATATGGGTAGGTATATATGGGTTCAGTATGTGGGCCACAGACCACGTGTCACGCACCCTACGTCGCATACCGCCGCGATATAACGTCGTGGAACAACAACTAGCGTACGAGCAGCATCCAACACACACACACGTTCGACTTGAGTAATGGCACTTCATTTTCCGAAACGACCAAGCGAGCCTAGGAAGCACCGAGACAGGCTGCTGCCGGCAGAAACACGAGACCGTGTACCCTTCCGCACGGACGAGAGCTCTGCCGAAGCAAAAAAAAAAAAAAACTGTTCACGGAAGTACCGATACGTTTTGAAGGTCTTCCTCAACTTTCTACGTCGGGGAAAAGGACATGCAATCTGTAAACGAACGACAAGTTTTAGTTTTCTCAAACTTTCTTGAGATTCGTGTTCTTGCCGGAAGTTAAATAAAAATCTTAACGTCGCGTGGACGATTTCTTTAATTTCTTATGAATTAGTAACATCTGATTGTTTTTTTGGTAATTATTATTTTTTTCTTGTGATTTATCATACTGAGAAAAGGAAATGGTTGGATTAAGCGAATGCGCGGTGAAATACGTGCAAAGGTGTATTGTGTTGGTAGAACAGAAAATGTTTGTTTCAATCGACAAATTTTGAATAAATCGAAGGAAATAATCGTTTAACAATACAATGCTTTATTTGTACCTAACAAATAACAGTTTTGAACGTATGTCACCGCGACTTTTGGTTAATCCAACCAATTTTTTGTTCTGAGTGCGCAATTATGAAAGCGGTGAACGATGAATTCGACGCGGAGCCTTTTCCGTGGTTTTCGATGAGTATCGGAGACCCCACAGAGCTCTTCCGCACGGACGAGAACTCCGCCGAAGCAAAAAAAAAAAAGAAAAAAAGCTGTGTTCACGAAAGTATCGATACGTTTTGAAGGTCTTCCTCAACTTTCTACGTCGGGGAACAGGCCAAGAAATTTTTAAACGAACGACAAGTTTTTGTTGTCTCAAGCTTTGAGTTTATCACAAATATGAAAGAGGTGAGCGATGAAGTGAAGGCGGAGCCTTTTTTTACTCCCGATTGTCCGCTAGGGCAAAAAGACGGGAGTTATGAGTTTCACTGTGATCCACCGGCTCGGCAGTTTTTGCAAGTGCCTATAAAATGTGGAACGGCAACAAATTACTGAACAGAATTGGTATACTAAAACTTTATAGCCTGATCTATGTTTGTGACAATATATTTGTCAGCGGAGGTATGATTTCAAGGTAATATACCATAATTGGAGAAATCCGGTTGAAACTTCGCGGTGCCATATCGAAAAAATCACGTCGGTGATCCGCACTGCTACGTACAATCGCAAATGATGCCGCATACTTCACGCTGCTGTCGAGATAGTGCTGAGTTTCCAATGCCCCATGAGAAGCCCGGAATTGTTATTTATTTATAATCGTAACGTTTTTTATTCGCGGTTTTTTTCGTGGTTTTCGATGAGTATCGGAGACCCTACAGAGTTCTTTCTTACGGACGGGAGCTCCACCGAAGCAAAAAAAAAAAGAAAAAAGCTGTGTTCACGATAGTATCGATACGTTTTGAAGGTCTCAACTGTCTACGTCGGGGAAAAGGCCAAGAAATCTTTAAACGAACGACAAGTTTTAGTTGTCTCAAGCTTTCTTGAGATTTATGTTCTCGACGAAAGTGAAATAAAAATCGTAACGTCGCGTACACGATTTCTTTAATTTTTATGAATTAGTAATAACTAATTATTTTTTTGGTAATTATGATTTTTTTCTTGTGATTTATCACAAATATGAAAGAGGTGAGCGATAAATTCGGGGCGGAGCCTTTTTCGGGATTTTCGATGAGTATCGGAGACCCCACAGAACTCTTCCGCACGGACGAGAGCTCTGCCGATGCAAAAAAAAAAAAGAAAAAAAGCTGTGTTCACGAAAGTATCGATAGGTTCTGAAGGTCTTCCTCAACTTTCTACTTCGGGGAAAAGGCCAAGAAATCTGTAAACGAACGACAAGTTTTAGTTGTGTCAAGCTTTCTTAAGATTAATGTTCTCGACGAAAGTGAATAAAAAATCATAACGTCGCGTGCACGATTTCTTTAATTTTTATGAATTAGTAATATCTAATTTATTTTTTTGGTAATTATAATTTTTTTTCTTGTAATTTATCACAAATATGAAAGAGGTGAGCGATAAATTCGAGGCGCAGCCTTTTTCGGGGTTTTCGATGAGTATCGGAGACCCCCACAGAGCACCCAATTATCCCGTTGCCCGACGGGTGATTTACCTGAAAGGCTTTCTACGAGAAATACGAGGGAAAGAAGAAACGAGTTATCTTTTTTTTTTCACCGGTAAACCGTCTTATCGACGTGCTGGCTAAATGCTCTCGACCAAATGGACATTGAAGTAAAAGCTGAGAATCATCGGTAAGCTTCGTGAACAGTGTGTTGCACTACGAGGAGAGCAAACGCGCCCTTCTATCAAGATTACCGCTCGTAAAACCCGCGAGAACGTGAAACTGGAAACCGATCGGGCGAAGCCCCGGCGCGATATCGCGGCCTGGATGAATTTTCAATGAATTCTTCGCTAATGGAGATCTTCTAAATCGCTACGCTTTTAAAGTAACACCGAATCGTTCGAGTTAACTTTTTCTTTTCTATTGGACACTTTAAGAAATGTCCGTGAAACAATTTATGTTCGAAATGCAATTACACGAGCATGCAAGTAGGGCATGCGCGTAGATTAGCTTGAGAACCAAGTTTTACGACCTTCCATTAGTGTGGTAAAACGAAATATCAATTTACTACGCAAATTTTTTAAAATTCTCAGGACATCGTACGGACCCTCGGAAAAATGAGAAAAAAAATATTTCGTACGTTTTCGCTCAGTAGTTTAAATGATACATTCACTTTAAGAAGACGACGCAACCTGCGACCGTTCTAGAAAGTCCTAAGCGTAAAAATGATTCGAAAGTGTATAAAATGAAGATGAACGAATTCCAATTAGTATAGAAAATGCTTTCTAATTGCTCAACCAGATATAAATTAACAGCTAATAAAAAAGAAATAAGAAAAATGAGAAAGAAAGTAAAGGTGTACAATTTTTTTGAAAAAATTCTCACTCGATAAAATGCACGCTCCGAAAAATGAGAAAAACAAAAATTCGTACAACAGCTTAAATAATCCATTCACATTGAGGAGACAATGGAACCGCTACCGTTCCAGAAAGCCCTAAGAGTAAAAATGACTCGAAAGTGTAGAAAATAAAGATGAACGAGATCCATTAGTATAGAAAAAGTTTGTAATTCCGCAACCAGACATAAGTAGTAGCAGTTAATATTTACACTTATCTTCTTATACAACATTTTAATTCTAATGCTAATTTTACCCCTTGGCAAAGAGCCATCGACCTGGGTCTTTCAGACCTCCAGATATAAATTGACAGTCAATATAAAAGAAATATGAAAAATGTTTAAAAAGTCAATTTGTAAACATTTTTGGAAAAATTCTCATGCGATGGTATTATGGACCCTCCGAAACATGAGAAAACCAAATTTCGTACAGTTTCGTCTCGTTCAAATGATACATTCACTTTAACAAGACAATGGGACCTGCAACCGTTCCAGAAAGCCGTAAGAGTAAAAATGTCTCGAAAGTGTCAAAAAAGAAAAGATGAACAAGCCCCAATTAGTATACAGAAGAGCGGGGCAAAATGGGGCAGTGGGGTAAAACGGGATAATGGGACAAAGCGCAATTTCCCACTAACTTTTGGATGGTGGCAGAGTAAGTGGGGCAATACGGGCTTGAAGATCCGGATCTATCGTTGGCACAAAATGGGGCATCGAAAAATTATTGGAAACTTGAGCTTTGTCCCACTGTCCCGCTTTGCCCCACTGTCCCATTTTACCCGCTCTCCCTTAGAAAAAAGGCTCTCTAATTGCGAGATCGTTATACCCGCATCTCGTCCCTCGTATTTTATTTAACCTTAAACTCTACCCGCCTCTCACGAGCTGCGAAGAGAACGAGAGATTCAGAGAGATGAGAATCGGGCGAATGGGCTGCGTACCTGCCGCGAGTCAAGAGAGTCACGCGTTTTCGCATCCGGTCGTTTACATCAGCGGGGCTCCTCTCCCAAGGGAATCCGGCGAGGCCACAGGCCTCTCGTAATTCAGGAAATAACAGCGGACCCGAGCTAGTTGCAGTTGCATTATATCTTGGATGGTACCGGTGCGGCTGCCGGACGGGCTATACGAGGTCGCCACCCTGAACTCGAGACCCTATCTGCGATCGGTTTACCTAAACGCCTTCGCTATATCACTCTTAACTGATCTCCACCGCGGCCACCTTCAACCCCAGTGCTCTCGCGCGTTCACGCTCCAGCCTCCAACTATTTCTCCATCCTCTCTCGCCGATACTTTTTAAAATAAATAAGTAAAAACTAATAATAATTTTTAAAAGCACGAATAAACAACTTCTATATGTATATAACAAATTAGCCTAGACGCAGCACGACACGTATTCGAGGTTACTACACGTTGAATGAATTCAATGCACTATAGAATAGCACATAGCTGCAGCATTTTTATAGCAGACGACAAATAATCGCAAAGGCAAAGGTACGGGCGGGCGCCTGTCGATATATCTGAACAGGGTTTTGGCCCGTTTTTTCGAAGTTAATTATCTCTGCCATTTGTACCGACAGCGGTGGATGCGCGGTTGGTGTGTGGCTTCCGTGGTTCCCAGAGTCAAGCAGAATCGTTCGCGGTCAGTACTTGGATGGGTGACCGCCTAGCCGTGCACTAACTGGCGCATTGGAACCGTTGAGCGGGAGGTCGAA
>JAPYZD010006267.1:0-10673 GCA_030522725.1 Ichneumoninae sp. B BG-2022a | reverse complement strand
TCCGAAAAATGAACGAATCATTTTTATTAAAAAAAAAAGTTGAGTTACCACATATTTTGATGAACAATTTTTTTTTCAACAATTTGTTAATAACATTTTAAAATTATTATTATGCAAAATGAATCTTTTCAGTGCCTATAATAAGTATGCATTTTTAAAGATTTTTATAACATTGGAAAGTGTTTGCAATTCTTGCCCGAATTTCTCGAATTTAGGCAAAATGAACATCACTCGCTCCAACCTCCTTAAGGACCATTTTTTGAAGAACATTTTTTTAGCAGGACGCGAATTAGCAATAATCGTAATACCGTCGAATCCGTTCCTTCCGGTGTGTAAGTCCCCATTTCGCGTAGCTCAACCTGGAATCCAAGATCCTTCAGGCGACTCTCGACCCACTCGATCAAAAGTGATAGTTGCTTGTGAGATTTCGGATCGGTGCTGATACCCGGAATCGCCACGATCTCTCTCAACTCCTCGACATAACGTTTCCGCTGAGTGTCCGCATATTTGTAACATTTTACAACTTGCGCTGGTATCGGCATGTTTTTTTTTCTTTAATTATTCGATCGACAAGATTATTTTCTACGCGACCCTTGAGACACTCGACTAATCGAAATCCGGCAACAGGTTTTTGTTTCCTACGCAAACTCGATAATTCACACACTATTTTTTGTAGTTGGAATTATAAAAAAAGCTTCCTCTATGAAAAAAAAAAAAAAAAAAAAATCCGATGTGTGGAAATATCGATCAAATATGTACTTATTTTTCGAATTAATTATTCGCTGCATTTGGAACGGCACGTATAGCGATATATTTATAAATTTCTTTTACTATAATACAAGTTACGTTTGCTAAAGTTTAGCGGCAGATTTAGAATTTACGGACTTCTTCTTGTCGTTCGTTGTTTTGTCTTTGATCGTCGGTTCATCGAGTTTGTTGCACTCACACCAGGGAGTTATACTCTTATCACAGTTCAATGAAATATTGAGAATGGTCAGCGTGGAGTCCGCTATCGTGACGTTTATCGGGTCGGAAAGCTCGTAGGACACGTTACTCAGGCCCGTTTGACGATCGCGCTTTCGCGTTACCTCGCGCTGATTGTAACACTTCGCCATGTCTCTTTTCCGATGATTTTTGTCGTGCAGGTGTCTGCAATTCCATCGAAAAAATTAATACCTCGTCAGAACGGAAAGTGTTATTATTATTTTTTTTCATGCCGTAAAATTTGCCGCTATTTACTTGAACGTGTTGTGCGTTCCCGTCGATATATTTTGCGGTCTGTACACCGTCAGGGCGGCCTCTTTCAATCTTACGTAAAATTCGTCGTCCTCGAGACCCCAGCCCCAATATTTGTTCGACATTCCGTTCACCAGCTCAAAGTGTTCACTGAAAACAATAACAATAACTATTACCTGAACTGTAAAAATTGTAAATGTTGAAATGTATTAATCTGGCTACCAAAGACAAATAATCGGTGTGTTGACTAAGAATGTTTCAATTAAATGATGAAATGTTTTTTATCCAATTTTATATTAAGACGCGACTTGATGATATTATTCTAATTTTTAGAGACACTTCATTATTTACTGATTTATTTTTTATTGTTGTATGTGAGAAGGGTTTATCCTGTGAAGTAAATAAATAAATAAATAACAATAACATTAGTAATTATTATTTATTTATTTATTTAATTATGTATAATTAATCAATTATATATAATGGCTTTGCGTAATTTTGAATGTCAGCCGTGGTCTTTAATTCCTTGTCATTTTTGCAACAAAAATTTTATAAAAAGGCAAAAAAAAATGCATATATTGCAATGTTATTATGTTTACGCATGCTATATTTTGGTTTTTATTTATAATCTGTAAATGTAAAATGGCTCGTCCCGTAAATAAATAAAATTAATAAATAATTTATTTTTTTTTTTTTTTACTTTTATAGAAAATTGATTTTTGATTTAGCATTAAAAGTTTACCTTCTGATTAACAAGATACCGCCGATAAAAGTTGAGTAATGGTATCTCGGGTGCAAATCAGGCGACGAGACGTGAAAAGGACCGTCTTTGGGATATCCGTAGGACAATTCGTCGTTCACGGGTAACAAATCGACGTCGTGCATCGCTATGTAATCGAAGTCGTTCTTGACTTGAAGGAAGCCGATGTTTATCAACGACGCTCTGTTGAATCTATATCTATCGATCTGAAAATATTACAATTAAGTCTATGAAAAAACTGCTCCGTATAAAAAATTTTTTTAAATAAAAAAAGATGTGCTGTGCTCTCCACTTGCCTGATTTAATATATATATGTGGTAGTCTATATTTTGCTTGTCTAAAAATTTCTTCATGTGAGGCGCGAAGGACAATAATTCCTCGAAACGGTCTCTGAATGGCACCAAAACGGCCAAGCGATGCTCCGAATTCCTCAACTTCTGCACCAGCCTGCTCGGAGACCTTTTTCTTTCATACTTGCCGGCCGAGCAATCCTCTTTGCATTTGCAATCGTCTAAAAAAAAAAAAAAAAAAAAAAAATTTATAAAGAATATAAACTTTTTATTTTGAAGTAAAAATTTTTTGTCGCTTTGAAGCGAAAAATCGTAGATGGCGTACCTATGGCGAATGGAACGACGCTGAGCAAAAACGACACCACGAATGTAATGAAAATGCATACAAGAAGATGCTTCGCTCGGATATTCTTGAAGTTCGCTTCCATGCCTGCCGCGTCTCGTTCAGGGCATGGAAAATTTTTTCTGCAGCTGACGCATTACCCTCGATAATTATCGTTCTCCTGGGAAATCCCTAATTTTTTATCTTCCGTTTTTTTTCCACCGTTGTTCGAAAACTCGCCTCGAAGGGTGGAGTTCGATTTTCCATTGTCGTTCGACGATTTTTGTCTCAACCGCGAGAATTCCTCGTCACATTATAGGCGGCTGAGGAAATTATTTACGTTCGGTCCTTCGTGACACGAAGGAGTCGTTGAACCTTTATTTTCCTTTGGTTTCCTCGCGAAGATCCTCGGAAAAGGTTTACCGCGAACAACACGGCGGCATCGAAGATCGACTGTAACCTCGCTAACTCAATTTTCACGATGATAGTGCAGCGGTTCTTCCTTACCGACGGAGCAACACACTTCTCGAGGCGAAGATGAACAGCTGTGAGAGACGCGAAGCTGCAATTGTCCCAATCAACTTTTTTCAATTACGCTAACTTGCTCTTTTTCTCGGAAAAATTTGCGACATTTAGAAAGTATTATTTAGAATATGAAATTGAGAAAAAAATTGAATCGATTAAACTACGGAATTTAGAAGAAATGTTAATTATTTAGACCATGCAATTTAGAAAAAACGTTAATATTATTTGGAGTATGGAATTTACAAAAAAGTTTATTATTTATACTATGGAATTTAGAAAAATGTTTATTATTTAGACTGTGGAATCTAGAAAAAATATTCAATTATTCAGATTATGAAATTTGGAGAAAAAGCTTTATTTAGATTTCCGAATTTCGAAAAAAGTTCCTTAATTAGACTATGGAATTTAGGAAACAGTTCATTATTTAGACTATGGAATTTAGAAAAAAGTTTATCATTTAGATGGTGGAATTTACCAAAAAGTTAATTATTTAGACTATGGAATTTAGAAAAAAAGTTAATTATTTAGTCTATTTAGAGTATTGATTTTTAAAAAAAGTTCATAATTCTTGTTGCATCGACTTTACGCAGTGATCATATTTTATTATGTATTGCTGCTCTTTCGAATCTGCGAAAAATGTTGCTCCAGAGCTGTTGTAAAAAAATCCTACCGATCGATAAAAGGTAAGTCGCGCAGGCAAGGCATGAACAAAAACGACACCATATTTTTGGGGGTTTATTAAAAATCACTCATACTTTCTATATACATGTATTCATAACTCTATGTCCAATTCCTCGATCGATTAATTAATTCATCGAGTTTAATGAAAAATAAAAAACAGGAGAGGTATGTCGAAATAATAACGAACTACATTTACCCCCTTTCGATTGGTGGGATACAAATTGGTCGGCGCTGCAATCAACTCGTCTTTTTTTTCGTTTTGCTTTTCAATGAATATTTCACGAGTAAAAATCTCGATCAGTGCAAATTCGTGAACCAAAGTCCATGAAACTGACGATACGAGCAAACTTCGATAGATGAACTCTTACTTTTGTTTCGCTCATTTATATGATACAAGATATTATAATCGTAAAACCGTCTTAAATAATGCAGTCAATAAAATAAAAGATAACAAGATCATGGCGCTTTAAAACATTAAGATTAATCGATACAGAGTTAGTAGGTAGGTTCGATTCGATGAAAGAAAATTCACGAATTTCAATTAAATGTCATGGATATTTTGACAAAATATAATTTCGTATTTGTACCATTTGCAAAATAAAAATTCTCGTCGATACAGGCAAGATATATCTTATGTGTAATAAACTCTCGACTTTTTTTATTTTTATTCTTTTTTACTATTCTACATGCGACACTCGAAAGTAAATAATGATTGGGTAATCTAACGTGAGAAGGTAAAAAAAGAGAACTTTGCGGTAACGTAAAAAGAGTGTAAATTCGTTTTGCTCCGCGATTGTACTTTAAATCATTGATAGCCACTAATAAAAAAATCTCCGCGAACGGAGCGAGGCGGGTTTGAACTTTGCGATAACGAAAGCGACGAGAAGACGATGGGTTTTAAAAATCATTGGTATGAAACGATAGAGACTGTGGGAAAGTAATATTTAAGGCCTAAGTGCGACATTTAGACGGACCGGTCTGAGATTACACTCGAGGTAATACGATTTTCACCCGTGTGACGATTCGAATACTTCTATTCGTTACAAATCTCAGGATGTACAGTAGAAATGTAGATCGCGGATACATACATGTATTTTTTTTGCCCTTTTTTCGGTACTCTTAAGTGGACGAGAAAAGTTTCATATTTAGCAACTTAATTTTTTTTTCGTTTTTTTAATGCCATTTGTCATTTTTTAATGCCATTTGCCATTTTTGAATGCCATTTACCATTTTTGAGTGCCATTTGATATTTTTTAATACTATATGCTTTCGTTTTTTTTTTACATAAAAATTGTTATTCAGAATTGAGAAAAATGTTCTTTCACGTCGATACTTAAAAAAATACATATATCTATCTACAATTGTACTGCGAATATTAAGATTTCAAACAAATAGGCAACGTCTCAGCAACGTATTTTTTTTCGTCTACTTCGATAAAATTTCTTTTCGATCATTTTTTCACGGAAGACAAACGCTACAGTGTATGTGTGAGATTGTACGAATGCCCGAGACGATCGAGGCGCAAACAATATTTGGAAGATAAGCTCGAGATAACACGGTTCACGAGATAATGCGGTTCTTCGATTGGCGGACGTTATTTTTTTCACGGGCGAATCGCCTCGACTGCCGAAAGCGCTCGAAGCTCGGTGCGCGTGAAAGATAAAAAGCTCAATTAATTTCAAAAAAATAATGACGACGTTTTACCCATTTGCAACAGGTAGGTCGTCAACACAGTGGATCGCGTGAGAACGATGCTCATAATCGCGTCCAAAGCTAAAACTCTAAGAAAAAAAAAAAAAAAAAAAATTAAATGATTAAAAATATTTCGACGCTCCGAGCCCGTAGCCTTCACCGCCGAATTCTCTTTGGTCGCCTCGAAATTCAGTGCTAAACACGAGAAATCCTCTTGGTAAGAAAAAAAAAAAAAAAAAAAAAATCATACCCGTTCCTGTGTTCGCTAAACGCCCTCCTCTAAAAGTTTTACGATCTACGCCATTGTCCGTCCTCCCGGTACTATTAATGTTTGTATTATAATCATAAATATAATACGTTTGAGAATCGTGGATGTGTCTTGAAAAATATCATTTTCGGTTCCTTGCCTCATTCTCCCCATTCTCCTTGGTTTCGTTTGTTTCTCTTATTTGGTCTTCGTTTACATAACGACACACCACTTCTTCGGTTCGGCATCGGCGTTGATGATGAGCTTATCGTCGCCGAATCGTTTCGCCTCGTAGCGATCGGCCTGGAACTCGTAGCCTTTGGTGTTCGGTGTCGAGACCTGGACGGGCCTTCGGATGCTCTTGAGCATCTCGAGCGAGGTGTTGAGAAGCCCTGTGCGTTCGGCGGCCTCGGTCTTCAACTTCTTCGCGGACTCGATGGCCTCGCTGACGATCTTGCGTTTCCGGTCGGCCTGCGAGCCGTTCCAGATTATCGAGTCCGAGAGGTCGGTCGGATGGCGGGTGAGTTTGCAGCCGGCCGGCTCGTCGGCGTCGAGCGAGGCCGTCGAGGTGTTCACGAACAGCGAGCTGTTCGGCGAGAATCTCTGCTCGCGGACCGTCACGTATCTGAGACGATTTATCGTGCTGCGACCCGAAATGTTCCTCAGGGTCTTGCCGAAGGACATGTCGTGGCGCTTCTGCTCGACGCCGCTCTCCTCGGCGTTGCTCACGTCGAAGAGCTTCGAGTTGTCCTTGAGACAGTCGTTCAGCTTTATCTGAACGTCCTTGAGCATTATCGACGAGTCGTAAGAGACGAAAGACGCGTCGTTGTTCGCGTCCTCCTTCGCCTGCTCGTTCGTCTCCTTGTCGGACTGCGTCGCGTTTCCGGAGTCCGAGGCCTCGGAGGTCGTCGACTCGACGACGTCGACCGAACAGTTGTCCGGGATTTTCTTGCAATCCGTCGTTTCGGTATTTTCATCGTCGATTTTTTTCTTCTCCTCGACGTTCCTCGCGCACTCGTGAGCGTCGCCGTTTTGGTCGGACGTCTTCGCGGGCTCCCCCTCGTCCTCCAGCTTCAGGACGGCGTCCTCGCACTCGGTGCTCGGATTTTCCTCGTCGATCTTTATCGGCTCGACGGTCTCGTTGCCGTTGTCGCGCGGCTCGACCGCGTCTTCCGGCGCGGGCTTGTCGGAGCTCTTATCTTCGTCCACTTCCGGTTTCTCCTTCGCGTCGCGCGGCGAGGCGCTCTCGGACTCCGGCTCGATCGCGACTTTCCCATTCGTCGTCGTGTGACTCGATTCGGTTTCCTCTTTGGTTCGCGCTCCGTCGGTAACGTCGACTCTCACACCGTCCTTCACGTCCTTCTTCGTTATCGAGACCTTCAGCTGCACCGCCGATTCGTCCGAATCCGGCTGCATTGTCGGCTGACTGCTGGATGTATCTTGATCTTTGGGTGACGCCTCCGCGGGCTTAATCTCGTCCTTGCTCGTCGAGGGGGGCTGAAAGCGAGGCGGATTTTTCAGTGATCCGTGAGACTTTGTCGTTGCCGGACTACGTAATTTACTCTGCAACAGAGAAAGAAAATTCAGAATCTTTTCTTTTCTGTGAAAATCTCGGGTACAGAGTAATAAGTTTTTTTTTTTATTCGTTTCCTTCGAGGCGAACGCGAAACTGGCGCTCCGTCGGTAATGAAAACTGTAATTCATCTTTTTTGTTTTGCTTTTTTATTTTAGGTTGCAAAACTTTTCTGGTTAAGAGTAATTAGCGTTTAGCAGAAAGTATCGAAGATACTTTGTGCTAAACGCTAATTACTCTTTTCTACGCTGGGGATTTGAGAGAAAATGGATTACACGTTTCGTTACCGACCGAGCAGGGTGCACATCGTCTCCGGCACGGATGGACGAAACGAAATAACGAAATAACGAAAACTGTTGAACCATTGATTTTTCGTGTTTTTTTTTAAGGCTGATAAACTTTTCTGATCATTTTACAACTTTTGCAGTTTTCGTTACCGATCGAGCAGGTTTCACATCGGGCAGGGATGGACGAAAACCAGACAGCAAAATAACAAAAGCTGTTGGACTATTTTTCATGCTTTTTTATTACCCATAAAAATTTATCTTGAAAACTTTATTTGGTGAATGAAGTTTTCGTAAAGAAAAAAATGTGATTAATAAAATTTTGAAAAAATAAAATTAAAAAAGTGGAAAAATGTTGTATAGCATATTTGCACATTATGCATTATTTGCACATGTTTGTGAATGTTAGAAGGGCTTGACTCGTCCATGTTAATAATAAATAAATAAATAAACAACGAACTACCAAAAACAATATTTACCTTGAAAACTTTTCCCGCCGGTCCGGCCAACAAACGTTTCGGAACTCCGATAGTTTTTCCTCTGTAAAGATAAAACCGTACAAAAATCATGGAACAAACATTAACACCTTCGATCATCAGCCAAGAGTTTTACTACACTAGTCTATAAAAAAAAAAAAATTGCCGGAGGTGATGAGAGGTAATAGAATAAAAAAAGAAAAAAAAATACTTCACAAAAATTTGCAGACAACTCGCATGATCCTGATGCGTTGGCAAAAAAAAAAAAAAACAAAAATTCTCAGCTTCGAAACTCCCAGAATATCAAGGAAATGTTCCATCGCAAAGACATTGGAAATTTTTTAAATTTTTTAAAAATGAAATATATACATAAGAGGAAGGAACGACCATGGTGTGAGTTTCGTTCGATCCTCCGCAATTCCGCTCCGGTTCGACGGAAATAGGCGAAAACAGAAAATCGTCGAATTCTTTTTTTCTTTTTTGCACTAATCTGCTTTACAAACCTGTTGGGATTCTCCGACTCGCGCTGTTTCGCAGTCGAGCTTGTATCGCAAACTTTCGACGGAGCGCTCACAGTAGCTTTGAGCCTGCGAACGTACAAATTCCTCTCATCGCCTCCAGGGGCCGCCTTCTTTGGCGTTTTACCCATTTCACTGTTTTATTACGCTCTCTCACCCTATCCTTATTAATTTCCAACGACTCGTCTAAGTCCTTTTATATTAAAAAAAATCGTTTAATTTCACCAAACTTTTTCGATCCTCTCCTCTCGCGACGAAACAGTCCCAAGTCCGTGAACAATGACGGAGAGAAGGAAAAGAAAAACAAAACGGGTGTGGGGGGGCCGGAAAACCCACCGAACCCAAATTAAACTTTCTTGCTAAAAAGAAAAGAAAAAGAACTAAAAGGTAACTAACGATAATGCTCGAGGAAATTGAAGCCGATTACGTGGCGTCACAAACATCGAGAGACGATAAACGTGCTGTTACGATCTGATGTAACGTTTTGCGTGTAACTAAAGAAGAATTGTTGTTTACCGAAGCGAAACGACGTTTATGCTTGCGTGAAGTACACTCCCTTTACTCGGTAACGGAGGAGCGCAATTAGTGCGATAGCCTATGCTTGGACGCCATGTACAAAGCCGCCCTACACAAGTCCTTGCAAACACGCTCGAGTTACTTCCCGTGCACTCCCGTTATATTTTCACTTCTGGCCGCTGGGCCCTTTTTATCTGATTTTTTTTTTTTACGTGTCCCGAGGTGGACTCGACGAATTGTTCGCGAGACTCCGTGCTTCACTTTAGACTGTAATTCTCGTCCCTAGCACGCTTCTCAAACGCCCGGCAAACAAAATAACAAAAAAAATAACAAAACGTTTGTCAACGGCGTTGTTGCATCTGGGCAACGCGTGTGTGCGAGAGCTCCGTCGCGATCGTGTCGCCGCTGCGTGCGGCGGTGTGCGCATCGTCCGCTACCGGCGAGTACGCGCCGATCGCTCACGCGCACGCCACGCGTGGGTCTGCACGCGCCTCGTGTAGTGACGTAAGTTCGGTAAGTAACCGCACGAGTAGCGGGATATTTAACCGGTTAATAACTACAGCTGCTTGGAATATTTTACCGGAAACCGTTTACTTTAAGCTCCATAAAGTTAGCCGCATGAAACTGGGGTTTAAAAATTTGGAATTTATCATTCGCTCGGTGGTCGTTTGGTGGCAAATAGTCTAATAAAAACTTTTGGTGGGTAATAGTTTAATTACAGTAATTGAAAACTGAATGAAGCCCAAAGAAGCTGAACATTTTTTTTTTCCTTCAAATCGCTTCAACTAGGTCTCGATCGATGCGGATTCGTTTGGTGGTGACGAATAATACCATTAAAATGTTTCGTGGCAACGCATTTCACTATATGGATATAAAAAGAAAAACAAACAATTGGGCTGCACCCAATTGTCGGACCCAATTGGGTGTGGGTCCGACAATTCGTTGTACTGGTTGTACGTTGGTGACCATGAGTCTCCTTTCGTTGCAACCGCCGGAAGGGCAGTCCCGAAAATCCGAGCTCCTGTACATAGAAGGATGTGACGAACACAAAGATCCAGAGTCCGTACTGATACAGGCGGTGACCTTGAAGCGTCTCAGCCGATAATACAGGGAACAGAAAATTGCATTTTACCTCATTATCCAGTTTTGCCCCGCTCTGTCCTACTTAAGAGAAAGTGAAATATCGCGGTCGGTAATGAAAACTGTAATGGACTTTTCTCAAGGGTGCTAATTTTTTTGAGGAAAAAGCCAATTCGAGTCGAACGCACACGGTAATTTCGCACCCGGTCCGAATTCATCTTTTTCTCAAAAAAATTAACACCATTGAATAAACTGAATTTGAAAATTGCAACTATCTCTCTCACAATCATGTCCCCGGCACGCGTCTTTCACTTCCCCGTAAGGGGAAGCGAAATATCGCGGTCGGTAATGAAAACTGTAATGAACTATTTCTCAACGGTGCTAATTTTTTTGAGGAAAAAGCAAATACGAGCCGTATGCACACGGTAATTTCGCATTCGACCCGAATTAATTTTGTTTTCAAAAAAATAAAC
>JAPYZD010006264.1:0-10150 GCA_030522725.1 Ichneumoninae sp. B BG-2022a | reverse complement strand
TTGGGTTCCAACCCTTTACTGAGCACATCCCCAACCTTCCGAGCTAACGGCTCGCGCACAGACCTCAGATTAGCTACCTGAGTTTCTGCGGCATAACACTTGACTGGTTAACGGTTGTTTGGTACTTTTGACGCTAGATGTCAAAGCGATAACGCACGATACGTAGCTCTTAAGACAAGCTTTTTTTTGACTAGCCAAGACCAATGCGCTCTTCATTTCTTCACACGTCGAAAATCGACGAAATTGTTTTTTTTGATACGACAATAAAATGTATATATCATAATATATAATTATAATAAACGCAGTTTCGTTCATTTAAAAAATGCAAAAACATGTGTTGGTTATTGTTACAAAAGTCGATACAACCATTCCGGATCCTTCAGGTATAAATTCTCAATGAAACGTCGGATTCGATCGAAATTTTAATACAATGTGATTCAACAGAAATCTAAAAAAAATAAAAATCACCCATCCTAGGCATTTCGAAAACGCTTAGTTACCGCTGACAAAGGCTATTATCATTGATACCTAATTAGGATCGTCCGCATGGTTGGCTATTTCTCGATTCGTTCGAATACGTTCCCCTATCAGCCCGAGAGATATCTAGAAGCCCGACAGCATGCGCGAAACTCGGGCCAATCCTTGTAGTAACGCGAGTATCTCCTGATCGGACCTCAGACGCTCCAGCCACGTGGCGCAGAGCCATTGGTGACAGGCTTGCATGAGAACCTCTACTCGAGATTCGAACCACTCGGGATTCTACCTTACCTGCGTGCGATATTCCCGTGCATTATCGACGGCGGTAATTGTGGAGGATCGAAATGCGGAAAACTTTGTGGAGGATCGAAATGCGGAAAACTTTGTGTGGGAACGAAATGTAACGGAAAACTTTGTCGTGGATCAAATGAGAAGCATCGAAAAGCGTAGCATCGACTCTGGGGCCAATCGGCTTGTGAAGCAAACCCGTTGTGCGGAATCAAATCTGTTCAGCAATCGGCATGTGGTGGAAAAAACGTGTGACGATTAAAAATGCGAGCGAAAACTAGTGTGCACGATAAAGTTTGCGGAGAAACGAATGTGTCGGTTATGAACTGTCGTGGACTGAATTGCGTAGTTATATCAGTGGTTTGAAATTATTTGTACAGACAATAATGTGTATGAACGAAATGTGTTGCATCAAAATGTGGTAGAAAAGACAGGTGACGATTAAAGATGTGAAGGAAGAATAGTGTGAGAGATAGAGTTTGCGATGAAACGAATGTGTAGGTTATGTACTGCCGTGGAACGGATCGCGCAGTAACCTCAGGGTGTTGAAATAATTTGTGTGGGAAAAAATGTGAGTAAACGAAATGCATAGGATCGAAATGTGGTGAAAAAACGTGTAACGATTAAAAATTCCAAGGAAGAATAGTGTGTGAGGTAGAATTTGCGAAGAATCGCATGTGTACGTTATGTGCTATCGCGGAACGAATCGCTTAGTAACCTCAGTGTATTGAAATTATTTGTAGGGAAACTAAAGTGTATGAACAAAATGTGGAGGATCAAAATGTGGTGGAAAAAACTGGCGACGATTAAACATGCGAAGGAAGAATAGTGGGTGAGATAGAGTTTGCGGAGAAAGGAATGTGTTGATTGTGTATTGTCGTGGAACAGATCGCGCAGTAACCTTAATGTGTTGAAATGATTTGTATCGAAAGAAATGTGTCGAATAAAAATGTGTAGGATGGAAATGTCGTGCAAAAGCCGCGTGTATATTAAAAATGTGTATGAAAAACCGTGTATCGGATTGAGTTGGTGGAGGAACGAATGTATTGGATTGCCATTGTGGTGGATTGAATTGTACGGGAAAGAAGGGCTGCCTTGCGCATGGATACTTACAATTACCCTTGAAGGAGGAAGCCTGTGCCAAAACTGCGTTCATCACTCCAGACAATATAGGGGAATTCACTAGAACGATTATTTTTCGAAAGGCTTATTTTTCTATTTGGATGATATATTGGTTATGGCACAGGACTGAGATCAGTTAATGACTCGACTGAGAGCGGTGCTCGAGGCACTCCGAAGCGCGGGGTTAACGTTAAAATTAGCAAAGTGTCATTTCGGCAAGCGAAAGGTAGATTATCTAGGGTTTGTGGTTAGTGACGTCGGCATCGAACCGGCACCGAGCAAAGTGGAGGCAATTGCTAATTTTCCCATTCCGAGAAATGTGCATGAAGTGCGCAGATTCATAGGAATGTCCAGTTTCTTCAGGAGGTTTGTACCGAAATTTGCAACGATCATTTCGCCGTTGACGGAATTAACGCGAAAGGACGTGCAATATCGTTGGACCGAGAAAGAAAACTCGGCGTTTCAAAGAATCAAGGGGATTTTAACTTCCAAGCCGGTGTTGGGAATTTATAATCCAAAAGCGAAAAGAACTGAGCTTCACACGGACGCGAGCGCGGGTTGGGAGCCATACTGTTGCAGGTTAACGAGAAAAACGAATTGCATCCGATCTTCGCAATCAGCCGACGAACCTCAGTTGCGGAGAGGAATTATCATTCGAGCAAACTTGAATTGTTAGCCGTAGTATAGGCTGTAGAACGTCTACGAGTATTTTTGATCTCTCTAAAATTCACGATAATCACGGATTGTCAAGCTTTGGTTTATTTAAACACCCACAAAACCACGAATCCGCAGGTGGTACGGTGGACTGCTTCACTAGCGGAATATGATTATGAAATTAAACATCGAAAGGGGTCATTAATGAGTCATGTAGACGCTCTATCGAGAGCACCCGTGACCGAAACCGTAGAGAACGAAGTAGACGAGAGAGCGCAAATGTTTCAAGTGACGCTACGCGAAGAGGAATTTTTTTATATCAAAGAGAAGACCCGGAGTTGCGGGAAAAAATCGATATTCTTTCGCGAAAACGGGATGAGTGTTCCAAAGCCGAGTTGGATTCAGTAAAAGATTATCGACTACGAGACGGAATAGTATATCGCGTAGGAGAGAGAGACGGTACCGAAATCATGTTGTACGTTGTGCCTGCGGCGATGCGGAAAGCGATAGAGATCAAGTACCACGATTACGGTAGTCACTTCGGTATTGACAAAACTCTTTCACCAGTCCAGATGTATTATTATTTTCCGAGGATGCGTTCCTATTTGAAGAGACACATCGCGCAGTGTCTAGAATGTTTAATGAGTGAAAAAGGTACTGGACTCCAAGTTGGGGAATTGCATTCGATCGATCCAGGAAACCGACCCTTCGAGATAGTGCACATAGATCATGTGGGTTCTTTTGTTACATCCTCCTCGGGAAGTAAATATATACTGGGAATAATCGACACTCTTACGAAATACTATGGTATTTGAACCTATGAAAGATACCAGCGCAGCCCTTACGATCAGAAAGCTCGAGAAGTTCGTGAACCAGTTTGGTGCGCCGACTCGAATAATTAGCGATCGGGGAACAAGTTTTACCGCAAAATCGTTCGAAGAATTTTGTGCAAAGTATGGAATTAAGCACACTTTGAATTCAAGTCGACACCCTCAGGCGAACGGACTTATCGAGAGGATGAATAGAACACTATTACCGGCTCTGACAATTCGTACAGAGCAAGGAGACCGTATAACTTGGGATAGAGAGGTTAAACAGATAGAACGCGATGTTAATTTGACTGTAAGCAAAGCGACCGGAAGAACTCCGTATGAATGTGTGTATGGGTATGGGTATCAACCACGATTTGAGGACGGACGAATCCGAAGCTTGACGACGAATTGCGAGGTTTATCGAAAACCGGATGAGATCCGTAATGAGATTCGCTCGAACATTGAAAAGAGTCAGCTTAACAATAAAGAATATTATGATAAACGTCGCAACTCGAGTATCAAGTTTTCTGTCGGCGACATCGTCTATCTCAAAATAGATCACGTAGCTACCGGGGAAAGTACAAAGTTACAGCCACGGTACAAGGGCCCCTTCGCGATAAGTAAAGTTCTGACGCATGATACATATTATATCACTAGTTTGACCCGAGCGCGAAAAATGAATCGACCGCACATGCTTTGACCGCACATGCTTCGCAATTAAAGTTGTGGCGTGGCCGTAACGAGTGTACGTTACCGGCGGACGATTTGGAAGTGGGTGATGATTTTCGAAAAGTCGAGGAATTAAATGTAGATTTAAACGATTCTATGACAACAGCGACGACGGAAGTGCGGCCCGATTTAAGTGAACCTTTAAAAGATAAGAGTGTAACGTGTAGTGACGAGAGTGAACTAAACACTCGAATAATGTTAAACCGTGTAACGAGAAAAAGAAAACAGCCAGTGTACCTATGAGACTATGTAACCGAGTGAATACATATTGTATTGTAAACACAAGAAAAACTTGTAAAAGTGCGACGAGGTGGCAAGTAATTGCGGCCATAAAGTTAATCAATTGTACCTGTGTGTATAGGGATCGAGTAATCGTATCTGCGATCTAAATAATTGTCAATGTATGTGAAAAAGAAAAACGAGTAATCGTATTTACCTTCTATATCATGGCCAATGTATGTGCACACTGAGTAATCGAATGTACTTTGTCAGCCTTGAAAAGATTCAGACAGAAAATTTTGAAGGGCCCAAAATTGTTACAGGATGGTCGAACTGTAAGCGATAAATTACCGGTAAAATTACCGATCACGGTTAGAGCGAATCAGCGTATGCTCGAGCAGCCTGGGTTGCGCGAAAAAATGAATTGAGGTGCGAGGGAGGCCGGTTAACGGCGAAATCGGGAAGAGGCAGTCGTTAGGGCATGTGGTGTGAATTTCGGACGGGCTGGAGAAAAGAAAGAGAGATGAGTATTAATACGACAAACGAAAGTGCGATTAGAATATTCCGAAGTTATTAGACTATAAGTTTAATCTAACGCGTGGTAGAATATCGGTAAACAATTTAATAAAAAGAAGGCAGAGAATAAATCCCGATCAGTGAGTTTATTTAGCCAACACGTTTCCCATCCTGTCCTCCTGACAAATAATTCTCAGTCGAAAGAATTCGACTTACATCGAGGCGAAATTAATTAATTGCTTATAATGGGAATTTTTCTACGTGTATGGGAAATTCCCATACACGTAGAAAAATTGCACCTCGATCAATATCAAGGTGCATGGGAATTTATCGAGGTATATGGGAATTTATCGAAGTGTATGGGAAATTTTCTACGTGTATGGGAAATTCCCATACACGAAAAAAAAAGTTGCACCTCGATAAATATCGAGGTATATGGGATTTTATCGAGATGTATGGGATTTTTCGAATTCCTTATTTTTTCACCGAGAGTCCGAAACGGTGCTACAAAGTCTATAGTAGATTCGAGTAAACTCTTGGAGCAGCCAGATCTAGTACATGCATGTCGAAATGTGACCGGACCAATGGCAATCCGGAAATAATATTTATCGACGTGTATGGGAATGTCCGATTTCTTAATTTTTTGCCGGAAGAGTCTGAACCAGCGTTGCATCGTCCATCGTAAACTCGAGCGAGTTTTTGAAGCAGTCAGAATAAGAAAATCCACGTCGGTATGTGAACGCGACAATAGCAAACTGAAAGTAAGATTTATCGAGGTGTATGGAAATAATTTGAGACCTTTTTTTCACGTGCGAGTCCGAAACGGTGTTTCATCATCCAACGTAAATTTGAGCGAGTTCTCGAAGATGCCAAAAGAACATAATGCACGTTACAGTGCAATACCACAACAAAAGCCAATAGAAATTATTTTTATTTGGTTTGAAAAGTAATAAAAGCTATTGGAAGTTCTTTTTACATAAACTGTTTCTGAAATTTCAAACACATGTGCATTGCAATTTTGCAGTACAATTTTTGTAAATTTCAGGCAAAAGCTTTGTCATTTTTATGTGGTATTGTAATTTGACAGATAACGTACATTAACGTTTAATTAATGTAATTAATGTAACCAAATTTCAAGATCTAGTGCATTAAATTTACAATGATTTTTTATAGTGACTCACGAGACAAACTCTGCCTTGTACGGGGATCCAGTGCGAGAACATCGCACTGAACATTTCGTGATAGGCAGAGGCTCGGTGTCATCAACCTGCGAGCTTCCTCTGATGATTTTTGAAGAAGCTAACAATTTTCATTAATTCGACTTAGCCTGATTGCATATCTGCAGTTTCATCCGCAGCCGGCAACCACGCGAGAAGCTGTCGACCAATCGAAATGAAGGCTAACTTCGAACCGTTCGAGTTCCCGCCCGTTGCCTTTTGTCACCTGTCCGTGTTTGTTTGTGGCTGGTAGTCCGGCCATTGTTTACTCAACGTTCGAGCGTCGAGACTCCGTTATGTAAAACGAGCAACGATGTATGTCGACTTTGAACGTTAATAGCTCGGTCAATTTTTACTCCATCGCAATTTCGCAAAGACCAAAATTTTAAGTGCGACCCGCTCTTATACGCCGGTATAACTTTCGTGCACAAGGTACGACTCACCCTGTATATATATATATATATATATATATATATATATATATATATATTGTGACGTATTTTTCCGGTAACTCAACGCGGGATCGAAATCTGAAAATCGCAAGATCGAAAACTCCAAAAACGCGAAATCGAGAACTTAAAAAAAACGTCACCTTTGGCCGTGTACCTCCGCGAATACATTGGCGTCCCGGTGGGCGCCAGTTAATTATTGTTTCGCCGGTATTAACAACCGGACTAATCTGGGAGCGGGTGGAACAAGCCCAACTCTACCAGTGCGAAATCTGGTGGTCGGTGGAACAGGCCGACCTCCGCAAGGACGGAACGAACGGGAGAACAAAACGAGAACGAACCATAACGAGCTAACACCAATGCACTCGCGGGAGCAAACGGTAACGGATATGCACGATCGCCCAGGATGCGGGTTTTGGTAGAAGGGTCGTGATCCTAGGCCAATAAAATAACGCGAAATCTAAAATCTCGGTATCTCCGAATTTTGAATAGCGGGAATAATTAATTGCAGGCTAGTAAGCCACGGGAGCGCACGTGAGTGCATCGGGAATGCTCAGCTGCCCGAAGGGTCGGAGCGAGCGTAACGAGAACGGATCCATACGCAATCGATAAAACTGCTTAAACGCTAGACTCACAGAAAAAGCGTGGTTTTAATCCGATAAGGTGCGGGAACTGCACTTCGCGATGCCACGAGCACTTAACCACAATCACTGCACCTCAAGAGCATTCCCCAAAACGCATCTCGATCACAGAAAAATCGGTAAGTTATTCGGAAACGAACTCGCACGAAACACAGCACACACGAGTCAACTAACGAACGCGCGAAGTGACAGGTAGCGAGAGAGACGCGCGAACCGGAGCGTGAGCGATAGCCGGAGTCTACGAAAGCGCGAGCGAGGGCGGATGACTCAGCGCGAGACAATAGGACGAAACCGTAAACATCGGGAGCACGAGAGAGGTCCGAGCAGCCTCGAGGACGACTCCCGGTAGACTGATAAGCCTACGACGAGATTCTAATGAGGTGTTATCATTATTGCGAGATACTTTACCGGTAGCTACTGCTCTCTCAAACTATTCCAGAGCGTCATTTAATCGGGAACCGAATCTGTAACGCGGTAACTTTGATAATCTGCGCGATCGCTACTCGAAATTCGGGACGTGAAAACAGGACTCTCTAAACTAAAACACAACACAAGGGGTTCCAACCTTGCCCGGACTGAACTAAAACCTCCACCTGTTCTCCAACGTCCTGCATTATCACCTAAGCAGAGTGCCGGGTTTGCACCGGACTTTGGCGTATTCGTGACGAAATCTCGTCAGGCTCTCCTCTATTCATATTTCTCATTTCTTCGGGATTCTCTCCACCGAATAGATTCGAGAATCCCGACCTGAACTAAATCTTTAAGCTTATCGCCCAGCTTATCCCAGTACTATACTCAATCGGAACGCAAACCGTTACGAACTTTATATAAACGGGAGCTGGACGGTACCACGAATAGCTGGAGAGCAGTAAATCGGGAACTGTAACACTCTAAATCGATAACCGTATGCGTAAATGACTGATTATTTGCATTTTTGTGACGGTGATCGAAAAATCACGTCACAATATATAATGAAACGTTTCGTAAATTTTCGAATCGCGAGTTTTTCGATTTTTATTTTACTCGCGTCTAACGGGTTTTAATGATATCCGAAAATTTCACGTTTGTGTTACCTGTCTGCTCGTCCGTCGCGTCGCTCGGTTCGTGTACTGGACTCGTGGTAGCCAGGAAAACCGCGAGAAGGAACCGTAAGGGGTTTTCTCTGTATGGGCTCAGTCGGATATTGTATTATCACTCACGCCTTTCGCACGACTCGAGTGTATTAACCCCTCATCATCGGCCAAGGATTGGGGTTTTCGATTATACTTCCTACAGTAGATGTTCAGCTGATTATATTAGACTCTAAACGAGCCCGTTGCCCGATCCGAGAACGACGAGGCTTTCCTTGGTCGTTCAAGTAAGGCCTCTGCAACCTAATAATTTAATCTGACCTTCTCTCTCTCTGTCAAACGGTCAAAAGGACCGGAAAAATTGACTCTACGTAATTAAAGATTCACACGGGAAACTCGATGAACCCGCGTGGAGCTCTACACTCAATTCTATTTTTTTATAATAAAAACAATTACTCTTTTTTATTGCCGGGAATTGCCTAGACGTAGTCCCTGCCTCTTGTTTCGGTACGAAAGGAAGTGAGGTGAAAGTTTGTCGTCCGCAAGCTCCCACTTTTCCCCCCACGCGAGGTCTATATCCCGCTCAATTAAAAAGTTACGGTAACAGAAAACCGCCGAACTTACTAAAATCACGCGGATCGTCGTGCCCCGGTATTTCTCTCTACCTATAGGTTCGCCCATCAGGGGTATATCTATAGTCATAAGCATCATCGCGTTCGCCCATCATGGGTATATCTATAGTCATAAGCGTCATCGCGTTCGCCTGTCGTGGGTATATCTATATACCCTATTTACGCCGTCGCCGCGTCCTGAGATATACCTATAGCTATAAGCTCCTCGCGTTCGCGTACCCCCGGTATACCTGTATTGTTCGGCCTTATCGCCGCCTGGACAATAGTTGCCCGGGCTCGGGCAATACTTCCCCGGTTAGCGCTCCGACTCGGCATGCCGCGTGCCGAGTGACGTCACCGGCGGTACGCGATAGCGATGAGGCTCGCGTAACGATAAATGAAATAATTTGTGAACAATGATTTCCCCGTCAAAAATGTAGATAATACCACTGTTCTTTATATCAGCGTGAAGCGCACGCTTCAGGCTTCCTTACGATGGCCCACGCGAGGGGATTTTCGCACTCTTAAGTAGCGTTATCATTAGATACAAATTATCGATATTTCGAACGGATCGATAACTCCCGTTTCCCGTAATCGGGATATTCTTTCTGCTCCCCGAGCGAGCCTTTGTTTAATTATTTAAGCAGCTTAGCAATCACCTAAGCCGTATAAAGTACTTGCAACTTATTTGTTTAATTTTAATGTCTCTACCGCTACATATATTTTTGTTTTCGCTCCTCCTGGGAACTCTGCAGTTATTCCCGATTTTCAGCGAAAACTTAGGCTTCGCGTAATTTATACTATTACGAAATAATTATTTTTGTTAACTATTTTTATATCAACCAAGTCGACTTGTATGTCAAAAAAATTCTCCGTTTTCATCTCTTCATATTATATAGTATTGTATCGATTCTATGAAGGGGGAGAGGCAAGATGGCCGAATTTTTATCATAATCGCGACGCGAATTTCGCGAGTTGAGCACGCGCGCGCAGATTTTGGGAACGAGAGCCTCTCCGAGGTCCGCGCTCGTCAATTTAGTCCGGCCAGCTCGCCTCATACATCGCCCTACAGCGCCCACGGCCTACCTGTAGCAACTGGATGCCATTAAAAGCCTACTACGAATCACCTCTGGATTTATTACTCGGCTTTCCTCTCGGATCATTCTCGGCATATACAACCGCACTTTTCAGTGCGAAACATCGTACCAACTCTCGAAGACATCTCTGGACATCGACTCGGCTTACCCAGGACTTTCTTCGCTTCGCACAATCTCGCTCTTTTCAGAGCGAGATTCGTGAGACAAAACAAATCGCTCTTTTCAGAGCGCTCTGACGTAGATCGCCC
>JAPYZD010006260.1:0-16837 GCA_030522725.1 Ichneumoninae sp. B BG-2022a | reverse complement strand
TTTGAAAATTGTGTATTGTTTTTTTTTTTTTATAATTACAATTATTTATTTACAAATACTAACAACCTCGAAGAAAATCTTGAGAAATCTTGCGGATGATCTCATCGCGAAAATCCCGACGATAATAAAAATCATAAAATCTCTTCGGACCCCGAAGAGATGACAATATTCGTGATAAAAAAAAATGATCTTGTCGTCGATGGTTTTCCACTTACCGACAGCTGGACTGGGCGGTTGGTTGGATTTGTAGGAATCCCCTTCCTCGCTGAGGGTCATCACTACCGGTGGCAAAACTACTATCTGATTCCACGGTACGAATACTGTCCTCGTTAAGGGCTTGAACGGGCTGCGTTGGAATTGAAGTGTGACAGCGCCTCCCCCGTTGACGAGTACGTCGAACCTGAATTAAAAAAGTCACACGTGAAAGAGAATGCTGGAGACGCGTCATTGCAAATTAACCCTTTAGCGGCGAAGCCGCTTTTCTATGGGAAAAAAAATGTCTTTTCATCTGTTCGACACTTTTATGTACAAAAATATGTGAAGAAATAAGTTTTTCAAAAATTCAGTTCTTTAGATCTTTGCACCCAAATTAAAAAAATATTCATTCGGGCTGATGTGATGAAGTTAATTTTTCAAATATTCCGTTTTTAGCAGCTTTACACTTAAATTGAAAAGATTTACATCCGAGTCGCTCGAGGAGGCTTATTGCGTATCGATTTCCAATAATTAGAAATCTGCTAAAATTTAACGGATCCTTGACTATCATTAATGATATGTGAAGAATTTAATTTTTCAAATCTTACGATTTTTGGATTTTTACACCCAAACTAAAAAGATTTACATCCGAGCTACTCCAGGAGGCTTATCGAGTATTGATTTCCGATAATCGTCTGCGGTAATGCGTTCGATATACAGGTATTATTAACGGATAATGTTGATGCAATTCGAATCTCTTGTTACGCTACACACTGTAACGATATACATCTTGGTTTCCGTGTAATATCGAGTAGAACAAAGATAAGGTTTAGCGGTTCTTGACTATAACTAATTGGATTAATTGAATTAATTGAATCATATGTGAAGAATATAATGTTTCAAAAATTAGGATTTTTAAAATCTTTACATGCAAATTAAAAAAAGCTAAACCGCGAACAAACTATAAAAAACACGCGATAAAATGTGAACCCATGTCTGAATTATTGCGCAAATTGTTTCCGCAGGCGTCTCGAGTCTCGATTTCCAATAATTGTCTGCGGCAACGTGTCCGATATACAGGTATTATTGACAGATAACGTTGATACAATTCGAATCGATTGTTACGCCACATATTGTAACGATGTACGTCTTGGTTTCCGTGTAATATCGAGTAGAACAAACAAAAATCGGATTAATTGAATGAATTGAATCATATGTGAAGAATTTAATGTTTCAAAAATAGGAATTTTTTAAATCTTTACATCCAAATGAAAAAAGACAAGAGGGCAAACAAACTATAAAAAAACACGCGATGAAATGAGAACTCATGTCTGAATTATTGCGCAAATTGTTTCCGCAGGCGTCTCGAGTTTCGGTTTCCAATAATTGTCTGCAGCAACGTGATCGATATACAGGTATTATTGGCGGATAACGTTGATGCAATTCGAATCGATTGTTACGCCACATATTGTAACAATATACGTCTTGGTTTCCGTGTAATCTCGAGGAGTACAAGGGTAAGGTTTAGTGGATTCTCCACTATAGCGTATCCGGTCGAGGAGGGCACCGAAGGACAGATTAATCGAAGGCGGAAGGTGGGAGAGCTCACAGAGCTACCACATCAAAGCCAAAGCTGATGATGTCGAAAGCTGGCTAATTACCCTATTCGATCGGAGGGTATCGGGAACCGGGTATTAGTCCAACGTCCCCGTTCGCCGAGATCGGACGGCGAATTCTCCCTCGCGAGGCATCGAGCGGAGCCTCCGTAAGCGCTTCTCGCACACGCGTATCGCTACCGGAAGCCTTTCGCAAGAGGCGACTACGCTATAGAGACTCAAACCCCCGAGAACTTGCCGCGTGAGGACAAACGTTTCGTCACTGGACTGCAAATTAGCGCACTGCACGCTGGATGAATCTTCCCGAAACGTTATTATTAAATTTTGTAGTGAAATTGCAAATTGTAAATTTTTATCTCTTGAGACAATCTATTTGAACAATTATTTTATTCCTGTTAGCTTCCTCTCTGAGGAAGCCAAAAATCAATCATCGAACTTTCTCATAGAGAAAGTTACGCGCGAAATTGTAATAACTGAGCAACCCATGTGGAAATTACTTTCCAGCTTCTTATAAAGTTTTGTACATTTTTGTTTATTATTATTTGGATGTGAAAGGTTAAAAAACTGAATTTTTTTAACGTAATTTTTTTTTATCTCAGCAGTTGAACATTTTTTAACGGTTCCGGCCCTCGTCCGTTGGTTAATTCGATGCAAACATTGAAAACCATTATTTTGAAAAATATACACAATTCGCACGAATCGTCATCACGTTGAAAATGAATAAGATATGACGTCGATTATTACCATTACGAAAAATGTTCGTAATTCGTTGAAATATCAATTCATAATATCGTTGAAATAACAATTGGCAATATCGTTGAATTCTTGATGACGTGCATTGAATAATAATTAATTATCATGTAACTCACCATCCTCCAGCTCTGGTGAGCGTGAATCCAAAGCGTGAATCCCTGTCGACCGATACTCGTATCCCTACTATTCCGAGTCCTTGTTCCGTTACTACTTGGCCTCGCATCACCGCCACACGGCTGTTACAAATCAGATATGTAACGAAAAAAATTCTCGACTCGAGAATTAAATTATTTGTCTGGGACGATATTAGTTACCGACTGTAGGTAACACTGAACGCCGTGGAAATAAAAACTCTGACACCAAATTACAGAAATTCTCCGAATAGAAAAAAATTGCATATTACACGGAAAAGTATTTTCAAATTTATTTCGATCGGACATGTAAAAAAAAAGTCTTTGTATCTCGCACTGAGTAAACATAACGACCGGTAATTCGCGAATCGACGAAACTCAAACAAAGCAAAAAAAAATCTCATCGCCAGATGATTTTGTAATGTTCTCTCGTTTGGGGAGAAATATCAACGGCGAATCAGCATTTCCCACAGTCGACGTTTCGATGCGTTTCAGTATTGCTCGCTGGGCTGTCAATACAATGCCGGACAGCTCGTAACGTTTTGTGACCACGCCGGGCTATTGCATTTCCGTTACAGCGATGCCAGAGTTTGAAATCTAATAGTCAAAGAGCCTTTGGCAAAATTTTCATCGATTGACGAATTTTTCGGTTGATTTTACGAGCCGGTTTTGTATTTTCATCAATTTTAATATTTTTTTTCACTGATGACATCCGCGCTTCGTGCGCAAACATTTTTTATTTTTATTTATTTTTTTCAACTTGTCCGCATTGGTTTTCAGCCCAGTGAGAATAGACGTGAAGAGGTATTTGAAAAAAATTAATATACATATTAAAAAAATAAAAAATAAAAACATAATACATCGTCCCGAGGACTTGATATAGTTTCATGATAGTAGAACGCATGCATAATATCATGTATGTGTAATACGGACTGTATAAATGTAGTAATTTTCATTTTTTTTTTTTGGGATTCGGTAGACGTTGCGATAAATTGAAAAAATTGTTATTAAGCTTTTGGTATCGTTAAAGCGATCAATGTGTGTGCTGAATACAATGTAATCAAGGTATGGAGGCATTAATAATGATAGTAGATGTTGCATATAAGTTTTTTTTTTTATAGTTCGTTACGTGCGCAATTTCAGTTGTTTCTTTCAAACTACGGACGAGAATGTACATTTTCGTACATTTACGCGTACATAACAATCTATACATTAATTTATGCACCGATATTTAGAATTAAATATAGTATAGCAATATATATTTTTTTTAATATAGACATATCGAACAGTCCCTAAGGGACTGCGAGTAGGAGGAGAATATAGTATATTCTTGGAGGATCACAACTTCCCCCATTTTTGATCTTCTAGTTATTATAAAAATAAAAAAATAGAAATTTTTAACATTTCTTTTTTCAATTTAACCTTACAATCACAGTTTTTTTATATTTATTATTTTCTTTTGTAATGAATGTGGGTGCATCGTGCCTGCACCGTTGAAAATTGACTTGGGGATCAAACATGCCGGGGTGCTGATCCTCCAAGTACGAGCACAGCAAGGTGGGCAGGCACTGTCGTCAACTACTGAATATATAATAATAATAAAGTCCAAAATAATAAATGTTAACGGTGAAAAAGTAAAATTTTTAATGATAAATCGAGTATAATAAAAATTACTCTCGAATAAAAAACACATTGAGATCATATTTGTTTTACGAACACCAAAGAAATACTTATTATGAAATTATGAACGTATAAAACGAACGAAATAACGAGCGATGTCTTTCATGAAGTAACATTCTATTATTTTTTTAAATATATATTTGTGACTCTAACGTCTTCGATGTATTGTTTATTTAATTAATAAATGCGAATTAACGAGGCGTAACAGACGAGACGAATTTTGCAAAGTATCTGTTTTTTTTAACACTTTACGTGCCTCTATTATTATTGTTTATAATATCTTGTCTCTCTCTCCCTCATCTATCTCCCGCCTCTATTTCGCTCCCGCAACGTATACTCGACTCATTACGCCTATTTTCCTCCGTGGGTCTCTCTCGAGCGAGAACGAGCGAAATTCCAATAAGACTTTTTCCGTCTCACACATTTTCCGATTTTTTCCGATTCTTATCTTTTTTCTTTCGGAAAAAAATAATGAATTTTTTTGTTTGTTTTTTTTTGGTTCTTTTTCCAATCAAATCGTCAGACCCTAAATTTTTGTGCAATTTCAAGGCAATGACTTGTTTATATATTTTCTCACTCCGGCGAAGTAGGCTGACAAGACGTTGGTTGGTCGGATTAACGGGACCGGGTTTTGTTCTTAAAAGGTGATTATCTCGTTTCTTTTGGAACTGGGATAGACAGACACAAGGTTTCGATTTTTTGGGTGTTTTTTTAGGCTGGGTGAAGGGGGCTTGAAGGTTTGAGAATTGGTAGTTTGTAAGACGGTTAAACAGACGCAGACAAGGGACGAGGAGAGAGGAGACTTCGGGTTTGTAGTAATCCTTATCTTTCGTATCGTTATTAATATTTTAAAAAATTTTCGAGTCCTGACTCACTTTGTTTGCCGATTGGTATAAAAATGTGTTTTTGTGTGTGTATCATCCTTTTTTTTCTGTCGTGTATGTAATTATCTTTTTGTGTAATATCGTTTTGTTTTTTTTTTGTTTTTTGAGTTTTTTTTATATCTCGAACGAAATACAAATCGAAAGTAACGAGTGTGTTATTGTGGCGCGCAATAAAGTCAGCGGTGTGTCATAATGCTAGGACGTTCACTATAGACAAGGTTCGACAAGGGTACACAAAGTGCAAGCCTGGCAAAACAAACACAACACAAGACCAAAGGTTTCCACTTAGTCCTTCGTAAAATAATCTTTTTGTTTTTTTTTCTCATCCTCCTTCCAGCAACTTGCTAACAGGACTAATATAACGCACTATTGGGGGACAAGAAGACAAGACATAACAGAAAAAAGTAAGAAAAAAATTTGTTCAGTAAATTAATAATCAACAACAATCTGACGACATATCACAGATAGACACAGAGACAGCTCGTACAGGATTTTTTTTGTTTATTTGTACTTAATGTACGCGAGAATTTGATCCCGTTCAACTTCGGCCACGTTGGACACGATTTTTCTATGCACGGTGTTGCATGTTTTTTTTTTTAATGACGTCCTGTGAAAATTGTTCGCGATTTTTTTTATTTCTCGTTTGCAAGTTTCTTTTAGAGAATTTTTTTTTTTTACGATTTTTTGATGTCCCGGACTGTATTCAACGTGGTCGGAGCTCGAGATCGTGATGATGATCGAATAGCGAAAGTATAAAGTGTATACTCGAGAAGTACGAGGAACAAGCAGAGAATAAATTACTCAAACTGGGCAACGCAATATTCGAAATGAATAAAATTTAAAAAACCGATTATAAGCAAAAAAAAAATTTGACTTAAAAAAAAAGAAAAAAATGTTAGTATACATCAACATGTATATGAGGAGTGAAATAAACGGAGAACGCATAGACGTGGACAAAGATTCGAACGACGTAGTGTCGGAGCAGAAAGCATATTTTTTTATATATTTTTTTTTTTTTGATTTCTGAATGGAAATAGAAAATGAAAAAAGTTAATCCAACGGAAGATTTTCCAGAAAAAAGAAAACTGAAGAAATAAAATGCAGGCCAAGAGAGTATACGGAGCCATTACGAAAACATGTAAAGATGGATTTTTGTTAACGAGCGACGATGCATTAGATGATGATTATTATTTTTTTATTTTTTTTTTTTGACATGAACGATTTTTTTTTTCGTTAGCGAGAGCTGAGCTGCAACTTACCACTGTGTAAAGGAACTCCAGAACGCACTACGTGTGGGAAAAACCAACGAGAAGAAAGGGCGTTACCACGGTCACAGAACCCGCTTGATGTGCGGGCAAAAAACACAATGCTCGTACGCAACATTGCACGCGGGACGCGAGGTATGTAACGAGCGAAATTTAATCGGCGAATCGTCGTCAGACATATATATATGTAATTTTTAATTTTTTTTTTATATTTCTCAAAATTGAAATTATCGTATGAAACCGCTGATCGTGGTAGATGGTGGAAAACCGCAACGCACTCTCTGCAAGATACTCGCGTGTGTCAATGAGTGAAAAAATCATCGATCTGAAGAGGAAATCGAAATTTGTTTTTTTACCGCCCTGAGCACACCTTAAGAAATCTCTTTTATTCTTTCTCGCCCTTTTTCCCCTCTACCTAATTTTTTAAAATCTTTTTATTTAATTTTCTATTTTTGTAAAAAAAATATCACCAGCTCCAACGTTCGCGATGTTTTTTTTGTACCTCTCACATCTCGTTGCAATGTTCCGTACGACATTATACAGAAACAATAGACGTAGACACACTAAAATCAAGCGCACCCATCGTACACGCCGTCCCCACCACAGTCGCTCACATTAACTCGTACACTCACAGATTCGTAACAACATAGAGTGGTTTTTTACATAATGACAGACACAAGTTGGAAACTACGCAACATACATGTATATGAAAATTAATAAAAAATATTTTTAAAAAATTGATCTCGTTAATTTCATGGGCCCGAACGACGGTATGAAGAGATTATTTTTTATTAAATTTTTCACGACTATAACCCAGCTTCATCTTTCGCACATTCAACCAGACTATTTTGCCCCACGCGTCGAGCTCAGCAAGGAAGACGGTCACTGATGCCAAAAGCGCACAGAAAGGCTCTTTAAACACAACTATTAAAAAGCGATTTTTTATACTCTTTAAAAATAAATGATAATAATAATAATAATAATAATAATAAATTGAATAATAATAAACTTTAGCGACCAAAGCCGTCCAATAATTCGACGTGATCTGTGATTAATTACGCCCTTCGATAGATCCGATATATCGTCATTGAATAAAATAAAAGTCTTCGATATTTAATCGGCGACGTCAAAATCGTCCAGGCTGGAAAATTTTTAAAAATATTTTCCAATCCCACCGGACATGCTTCGTTAGTCCTTCGGTATTTGCGTATTTATTCCCAGAGAGACGGATTATACGCAATAAATCATACGCTCTTTTGGCATCTGTGACACGACCGAGATTTTGACGGATTCGGCCGGGGTGATTAATAATCCGACGAGTCGATATCGACGAGAGCGAATATAGATACAGCGACAAAGCTGCGGCGGTTGTGCCGTTCATTTTCTCGAAATTCGAGTCCTCGAGAAGTTTGCCGATCGAATATCGAGGCGATTATTTTTTGTTAATAATAGGAAAAAAAAAAAAAAAACGACGTCTGACTATAATCAACCTTTACTACTGGGCTCGATATCGTCGCTCTGGCTTCGAGCCATATCGCTGCCCGGAGAAAAGGGCTTGCTTTTTGAAACTTTTTTTTTCGTAATCTCCCGTGGCACCTTCGGGGACTCGTATTTTTCGTCGATAATCCCGGTTATATCGAGTTTCCTTTCCGACTTCTGGATTCTCAACTCTCTCGGCGACGACTACTGTGCGGACCGATCGAACCGGTGATTTATACTCCTCGCAACGAGCATTGAAAAAGTTTCATGCATTGGTAAGTGGTTTTCGAGGCACCGTTTTCCTGGACGCTCTTTGACCAACTTACGTCGACGACTGAGAATCGAAAGGACGCAAGTCTTGGCGCTAAAGCATAGCGGTTGCGTCCTTTTGACTCTCGGTCGATATAAGTGTATAAGTTTTTTTTTATTTTTATCGAAATCGTCACTTTACCAAAGCACATGAGGAGATTCGATCGTGAAACTGATTTCCACGTTTCTAACCGATAAAATTTTCTTTTTTCCTGAGCGCTGTTACATTTTTATGAAAGTTTATCAGTTTTTGCGTTCCGAGATTGTGGATTTATTTTTTTAATGCTTTGAAGCTCGGTGCATAAAAACAGAATTGCGATTGAAAAAAAAAAAAATTGTAGAGTATTTAAAAAAATATTGAACATCGACATACAGGAAATATCAAAATTGTAATTATAGTTTAATCGTCCCAATAATCGTTGCCTTTCAAAGTTGGCAAATCTTCTTTTCAATGATTTTTTTAAAGCTGTATAAATGCTGTGTTTATCAGTTTCTTGATCGCAATTTGGGACGACGTTGATGGATTTTATGAAATCTCAAAATTCGCTCTCGCGCATATCGCTCCGAGAAATTATTCGCATATTAATCGAGGCGGAACCCGCGGACTCAGCACAGGAAATTTGTGCGCGCCGATACGACAGGTATGACACTGGAAAAAAAAAAGGAAAAAAAAAAAAAAAAAAAAAAAAAAAAAAAAAAAAAAAAAAAAAAAAAACAAAAATAGTAACGTGAGGCAATTTCAAACTTGTGTCTACCATGATCGAAGTACTCGTTCGGATCGTCCGGTCGAATCGAGAATTTCAACGTTCACCGTTCAACACTTATGAAAAATAAAACGATTCGTCAATGTGGTGTTTGTTACGACCAAAGAACAATGTCTCGATTTGGCCGATCGTTCCTTTAATTTACCATGATCCTTCTCGGTATAAGCTCGACAAAATTATCATCCCGATGTCGCACATGTTGAATCTTCATATGAAATTAATTATCTTTTTCATCATTTTTTTTTTTTTACTTAAATTTTCTTGCAATAATTCAATGCGTTGATGATGAGAATGTGAAATCCGAACTTTGCCCAGGAGAACAGGACGCAAAAAAACGAGCCAATAACAAAATTTACTGGACGATAAGCAAATATCTGGAATTTCTTTTTTTTCGTTCCTTTCTTTCTCTCTCTCTTTCTCTCTCTCTCACGCTCTTTTATATCACTGACGGAACTGAGTCCACTTGAAGGCTCGGCTGTTGGGTGAGTGGTGGTCTTGGTAGTGGTTAGGGTACACACATAAGGGTCAAACACTAGACAAATTACACGAATCCCCCGAACGCAGTGGCGCAACAGTGGTCGAAACCCTTTTTTTTTGTGGTTTCGACCTCTCTTGATAAACGTAATGATGCACCTCGCACAGCAGTGCCGAACGAACAGAATTAAGCAAGCTCTCTCTGTCTCTCGCTCTCTCTATAAACCATCCGTTGTTCATTAACACTGAGATCGTCGAGGTCCTTAAGGATACTTCGACAACTTAAATTACTCACCATCACTGCCGTCGGAGTTGAAAAAATGTTTTCAACAACCTTGACCCTTTATGTGGCACTTGAGACTATTTTTTACTATATATTTATATATATATATATATATATATATTTGTTCCTTCCAATAATTAAAAAAAAAAATATTTTATTTTTTTGTAATTAAAAAAGATATTTTTTTTTGCTATTCGGAAATTTGTAGGCCACAGAAAGGGTCGGAGATGATTTTCCTCGGAATAATGATTGTTACGGGTACGTATCAATTTTGGCACCAGCATCGATAGTGCGACTGCACTCGACGATCGGACTTTTTTTTCTGTCTCTCACTCTCTTTCTTAAATTGTAATAAGCATGTCCGTTTCGTGGTTCTTTTTTAATTCTTTTTTTAATTAAGTGGATGCTTCAGTCATTGACGATAAATTGTTTGACGAACGATACTTCTAACGCAGTTCATTTCTATCCCATGTATCGGATATTTTTTTCTTTTTTGGCTCTTGCTGCGAATAACTGTTTTAGCGTGTGAGGACTTTTAATTGAACCTTTTTATTCATCAACACGGGTATATTTTTTTCGATAATATTTTACAAAAATATCTTCGACTAATGAAAAAAAAAATTAACGACAGCATTAATGAAGCGTTAAAAAAATGGAATAAAATTTTTTTAGCCAGTCGGTAAGACGAGTTTAAATCGATAATGTGTCAATGACCAAAGGACACTCCACTTTAAATTAATTAAATAAAAACAATACTGTATACGAGAGAGCGGACGACTCGCGTTGCAGACGTGAAAAAAAAACAAGGATCATAAGTGTCCTAATAAAAATAAAAAAAATATACGCATATATGTATATAAATTCTGAAACGTGGAAAGAGTGCGACGAGACGAGATAGTCCTTCGGTCGGCAGAGCGTTACCGAGGCGATCGTCGATGCACCTGGCATTCGGGGGAGGGAGAAGTGGTGGGTAAAACACTGGGAAAAAAGGATTTTCGATGTTTTTTTTCTTTTGGGTGGTTTTGGTCGTTGGCAATTCGACCGAGTTTGTCACCCGACGGACCTCGAGGCTGTTTCGACGATTCGACAGCGATTCGTTCGACCTTCGTACGTCGAACTCGCGAAACTCTACTCCGCTTTAAATAAAAGTCAGCAGACCGGAAGTCGTTGCCACTTGACCGTCGGCTCGCTGAGGGGTTTTTGCCTCTCGTGCCCCGCGCGTCGCGCGCCCGACCGAGATAGCCCGGCTGGGCAATACGTTTTTTCCCTTTATTTCCACCGCTACCGATCGCTTCACAAAGCTGGAATTCTCGTTTTCCTCTCCCCATCTTCCGACTCCACTCGTTTCCGGTAGGGTTATTTTTTATTTTTTTTATATTTCTTTTTTTGTAGGCTTTTTCATTGCCGGAAACCAGGCAAAGCTACGGCCAGGAGAGCATTCGCGATTATCAAACAAGATACCGATTCACCGATTTTAATTTGATCGCAATCGAAACTCTCCGCCGCACCGGGCGGGGCTTTTTTTGCCCCTCCGTCCTTCTGTTATCGGACCTCGGGATTTGCGTATCGCCAGTTTTCAGCAATGCACTTCTTTTTTTTGCCGATTTTTCTGATACTCGATTTTTTTATTTTTATTTATTGGCATCATAGATCGGCGAAGATGATTCATTTGATAAAATCCCGTCGCTGATTGCACGCATGCACGGTTGTATGTATGAGGCATTTCATATCGATTGAGCCACTAAAAAAAATCCCAACAAATTTCTAATAATCAGGTTCAGGCGTTCCAATAGATGCACTAAATTCCAACATTTTCATTTTTCTTTTAATCTGTAATTTTTCTTGTGGGCCATGCAAACCCCACACTTTCGTTTTTTAGAGTTGTCGATACGATTAATCGTTCCCGAGTTTTTTCAGATTAAATAAAAATGGCAGATTAACAAAAAAAATAATTTGAAGTTTGCTGCATTTATTGCAACCACTGAACTTGATTTTTCGAAAAGGTGGTGAGACTTTTTTTGGTGGCTGAATTGATATAGAATACCTCATACGATAAATCAAATGTCGACCTCTCAAAAATCGAATATCCGAAATTAGCTGCGCCGATCTCTGACTGGAATTCGATAGAGATAAACCTTATCGCGGAAGGTGAATCGATATTCGCTTTTTCTTTTTACAATCCCATATTCTCTATCAATCTTTTTACAGACGCTTTTAAGCCGGGCTCCAGAAAAATCGAAGTTCGTTATCGACGGTCGGTAAGGCAGAGAACGGTCGAGAAATTCTGCGAGCTCTTGCCATTTCGTGCAACGATGTCCGGATTTTTGTTGCTTAAATATTGTCTCTATCATCGTTACCATTATTTTTCGTACGAAGAGTTGTTTTTCGTCTCACGAATCGTGTTAAATCGGTAAACCTCTCGAGATGTCCGACGTCGGACTGCGATCGGCAGTATTCGCGCGAGCTTATCGTACTTTTTTTTTCGCTTTCCAAGTACTCTGAAATGCCTGAGCCACGACCTTGTCATTCCTTCTTACGTTGTTTTCCCTTTTTTTCTCTCCTTAATTAACCATTTTGTTTCTCTCATATATGTATATTTTTTTTCATCTCTCGATATTATTCCGGTGTAATTTTTTTTTTTTTTTCTTGAAAATTTCGCGATATATTCGTTTCATTTGATAGTGCAATGCCGATCCTACCTTTCACTGTACTCGTCCGTGTGGGCGTAGCTCTGCACGCTCTTCTCCTCGATGAGAAACTTTACTCTCTGGAAGAACGAGGCCGTTACGCTCGGGGGTTGCTTTCGCAGGAGGACCTCCACGGGGTCGCTGCTGACGAGACACATCAGATTCTCCGCGCACGCCGAGTGCGTGCAACACTCGCTGTCCGAACAATCGAGCATTCCGTCTATAGGAAAAAAAATTATTTATATTTCATTAAGCATTTCTTAACGAACCTAAACTTTTATTCGCTCGGAATTTCATTGTTTCCTGAAACGACAAAAATCTGAAAAAAACGTCAACGAATTCATTTAACATGAGAACTAAAAGATTGTCTGATTATTTGTTAAAACCTTTTTGTTACCATTTTGTTGACTACTTTTCGGAATTATTATGGAAAATCAGTGTCGATAAAAAAATGTCTGATGCAAATGTTCGGTAAAATAAAATAAAAAATCCAAGAGTCGGATTTCACTCCCATTTTTTCTTAGGATGAGTAACTAAAAAAATTCATCCTGTTAAAAAAAAAAAAATGTCTGATGCGAATATTCGGTAAAATAAAATTTGAACAAGAAATCAGGAGTACGATTGTACTCCTGCTTTTTATATGATGAGTACTTTTTCGGAAAAAAATGTATCCAGTTTTTTTTTTTGTTTTTTGAGCTCGAATGCGTCAAATATGGCGAATCGAAAGGCTCACCCTGATCATTGTCGATCTCGTCGTCGCATTCCATCTCGAGACCGATACTGCAGTCCCTGCCTGCCCAGCCGGTAGAGCACTCGCAGCTGTACTCTCCGTCCTGAAGGGTGCAGAGTCCGTGCCTGCTGCATCCGTTCTCGCAGCCGGCTGTTTAAATTAGTCCGAAAGAAAAAAAAACAATAATCTCAATTCTGCCCAAAATTAAATAAATGTTGATCATTTTTAATTTTTAATTTTTTTTCTTATCGTTCGACTCACGCAGGGTGCAATGCCTGCCGTTCCAGCCTTGACTGCATACGCAAGTGCCGTTTTTGCACTGTCCGTGCTCGGCGCATCGAGGATCGCAGGGCTTCTGATCGCACTGAGTGCCCGTCCAGCCGTCGTGGCATCTAAAAAAAAAAAAATTATATCATTTATTTGTTTGCAAAAACTATTTTTGTGAAAATAAAGTACAAGAAAAATGACTAAAAATTGTTACTGACTTGCAACGGCCCTGTTCGCACGAACCGTGCGGCCCGCACTTGAGGTCGCAGCTCGGCTGCGAACAATCAACGCCGGCCCAATGTTCCTCGCAGTCGCACGACGCCGTTTCCAAGTCGTAGTTTCCATGGTCCGAACAACCGGGCAGACACTTGTATACTCTCTGATCAACCTGGTCGCACCTCTCGCCCTGCCAGCCGGCCTTGCAGTAACATTTACCAGCGATGCATGCGCCGTGGCCGCCGCAGTTCGGATCGTGACAGTCGGCTGAATAAAAAACGTCACAGGAAAATTAATTATTGGTTTTAGTAATTTGCGACCTACGATCCTGAATCGTCCATTTTTTTAAATTCCGAGCTCAACATTTAACACGAAAATATACGCACGAAGTGAAATGGTAATTTGCGGTACAAGTGCGGTAAAGTATTTTTTGTAACTTTTTGTAACGAATTGTAACTTTTTGTGAAGAATGTAACTTTTTGTAACGAACTGTAACTTTTTGTAACGTTTTGTAACGAATTATAACTTTTTATAACGAATTGTAACTTTTTGTAACGCACTGTAACTTTTTGTAACGAATTGAACCGATGTGCGTAAAGCGGCACTTTTGCCACTCTCGGCAGGCACGAAAAGTAGAACTTTTCATGCGTGACTTATAAAAAAAATATTCTCTTCATTGCATACCCATGTGAAAAAAAATACGACAAGCTGCCCCAAAATGAAAATGTCGATAATGGACTAGTTCCGGAATATAACTAAATTTTAAAAACGCATCAACCGTGAAATTTCGCGCACCCAAACACCGCTTCTCCAAAATACATAAAAAATGATCAAATTTCATATCCATGGGACAATCGCAAATAATTATCAAAAACCTTCCGCACCGCGCCGACGCGAGTTTCCAATAAAATCAGCTATTCATCATCTTCGCAGCCCGTCCCGATTCTCCCATTCTCCCGTCCGATCTCTCCCGTTATGAAGTTAATTCGGTATATCCTATCGTTAATTATCTCCTCAAAGAGCGATTGCCCCGTTCCGTCTTTACCTCGCCGTCCGCCCTTCCGTTCGGACCCGAAGATCGACGTGACACGAGAGTCCCGAAGATAACTCCCAAAACTTTCGGATCTATCTTCCCCGAAGCTTCATATATCTATTCCACCCCGTGAAATTTCGACGAGCCGCGCGACGGAGAGAGCCGCGAAGCCGAGCAGGGCAGCGCGTCTAACCAGTCTTCTGATTACCGGCCAGACCGAAATGAATGGACCAACTTTTTAAATTATGCTTTCGGAACAATCGCCTCTAAAATTCTCCAATCTTCGCGGTCTTTCTTCAGTCCGCTCTCCGCCCGTGGAAGTCCACCCGGATCTTTTGCCGAATCAAACTTATTTCCAAAGTGTCTCAACGGTCCACCCAGGACTCATCGTCGCCGGCTTCCCGGTCGCCTCGCACTCTCTCACCCGCCTCGAAGAGCTCTTCCCAATTTACCGGTGGCCATTAATTCTCCAGACAGACGGAGATTGTCTTCGATATGGAATTCCGCGGATTGACACATTAGTCACGTTTCGCAGTGTGCAAATCCCGATCTACCCGGCGACGATGCCGTCGTCGCGGAATTCCTAGACAATCGCTAACCATCGTCCCGGTCGTTCCGCGTTAATTCCACGGCTAAAATCAACGGAAACGGCCGGCAGAAATTCCGGCGGACCGGACTGAAGATATCGTCTCGCAAGAGGCAGAAGAGCCGGCGCGGATGCGTCCGGAGTTTGGTTGTCGTCGGCTCGTATGTAAATTCGCCGCCGTCCGCGGCTTTCGTGGCCTCTCGCGCGAGATGCATTAATTATAGGTCTTGGACGGTTTCCCTTCCCCGTCGGCTCCTCCGCCGTACGCACAGTGTTTCGCTGTACTCCCGAACACGAACCGGACGCTCTCGCTCCGGGCTCGACTGATATTCGCGAATATCCTTTTGACGTTTCGCGGTAAAACGGAGCGCGGGCGGGAGATAAACGGATACGGCAAACAGAACGCGCGCTCAAATTAGCGGGTTGTTAACGGAACTCACGAATATGAAGAAATAATATCCGGCGCGGGAATAAGGGAGACCGGGGCAAAATGGCACACCGGGGCAAAACGGGACCGTGAGGGCAAAACTCATTTTCCCAATAACTTTTGGATGCCCCGTTTTGTCCCAACGATAAATCTGGATTTTAAAACCAGTTTTATTCCACGTACCACCATCGCTACCATGTCAAAGTTACTGGAGAATCGCGTTTTGTCTCATTATCCCGTTTTGCCCCACTGTGCCATTTTTGCCCCGCTCTCCCCTAGACGTGGAAACTTCGAGTGTGCCGGAGTTCGGCGATACCGAAATTGAATAAACACCGGGCCGAGCCGATGTGCTCAAAGTTCGCGCATCGCGAGTGAATTTGCGGAATGGGTTGTTGATGGATCGTCGGCTGAGAGTCGAAAGTATAAATCCTTTGATTCCGAGCGCTCGGAGAACTGTTACTCACGTTCGGCGCAGAACGGACCCTTCCAGCCCGGTATACAGACGCAGGAGCCACGGACGCATTGACCGTGCTGATTGCAATCGGGAACTTGACAATCGCTCAGTGGTATGTCGCACTCGGCGCCTTTCCAACCGTCCTCGCAGTGGCAAACACCGCCGCCGTATTGTCCGTGAGACGAGCACAATACCGGACAGACACTTTTGCTGCAGTCCGGACCCTGGAAGAAATTTGTTGTAGCATTGTATTGTGGAGCCCTGCATGGAAAAAAGTTAACGAGAAAACAATTTTTATAGTCCTCGTCGAGGAAGATTTGTCTTCGCGATAACAAAAAGATCTTTTTGCTTAGGCTTGTTCGTTATAGTATAATGGTATAGCGGTACAACGGGGTACAGCGGTATAGCGGGGTACAGCGGTATAGCGGGGTACAGCGGTATAGCGGGGTACAGCGGTATAGCGGGGTACAGCGGTACAGCAATATACAGCGGTACAGCAGTATAGAGCGGTACAGCAGTACAGCAATATACAGCGGTACAGCAGTATACCAATATACAGCGGTACAGCAGTATAGAGCGGTACAGCAGTACAGCAATATACAGC
>JAPYZD010006259.1:0-15457 GCA_030522725.1 Ichneumoninae sp. B BG-2022a | reverse complement strand
CACAGTGCCGGTAACCCTTTAGGTCCGGAGACTCGGATGCTGCCGGGGGTTCCGCCGTGCGGAACCTGCATAATTTGAGCTTAGGGCCTTGCGGGATTAGGTGAACGAGGGAGAGGAAGCGGGCCGGCTAGTCTCCTCTATGGGTGACGCGTACCTAGAGTTGGGCGAGCAAAAAAAATTGGGGGGGGGGAGCACAGGGCGCGAAAGGGTTGCGACGCGCGGTCCGCTTTGCATAGCTCGGAGAGCGAAGTGCGACGAGAGACAAAAAAAAAGACAGTAGAATGAACGGACAAACAAACGGAAACGCGAGAGATATAAAAAGAACAGTACGAAGGTAGGGTGAGAACATAGATGAGGGACGAGAGAAAAAAGAATTAGAAAAAAAGTGGACAAAAAAGGGTTAAAAAAACATGGACGGACGCGATGGCTGCTCATTTGAATTGCGGAGGGAGCTTCCGTTGATTATTTACCGGATAACGGCGCGGTAACACCTTCGAATCTTCGATTCGGGGACTGCGAAACTAAAAATGTTCAAACAATCGGACTGATTTCGTGGCAGAGTTGTGACTGTTGGACCGGTTATTTTTTTAAATAATAATAAATTAAATATAACCAGATAAAAATATTTGTTCGGTTTGAGTTGAATTTTCGTAAATGAAATAAAATTAATTTCTACACCGGGATGATTAAGGCTGAATTTTCACAATTGTTGATCCAACATGGTGTGCATTTATTAACGGTAACGGAGATCAATTTGTATTGCTGCATGGGTCAATCGAGGAAACTATTGATAACGACGTTTTTGCAAATGTGTAAATTGATTAATGCAAATTTCGATGACGATACATTTTCGTTGAGTTTGTTCAAAAAAGAATCCTTTTTTACTTTTTTATCGACTTTTTTTCCTCAAACGTTGCTCTACGAATTCACCGAGTAGATTTTTTAAATAGTTTTGGCCGTTTAAAAATGACAGCAGTTCATGGGAAAAAAATGCACCGGTTAAAAAATGGGCCGTTTTTGTCCAACGGTCAAACCTACAAAAAATCTACTCGGTGATTTCCTAAAGCAAAGTTTAAGGAACAAAATGAGCCGCGGTACATGAAAACCGGTTCAAAAATATGGTTTTTACTTTGAAAAACAAAGCAAAAACGTAATATCATGGAAATTTGCATTTACCAATTGCTATTTCTTCCGAAACCATCGTGACTAATATTTTTCTTGATTTTGAGGATGCACGCGATAATACAAATAAACGTCCTTGACTGTCAAAAAAGTGCATCCAATTTCGGATAAACACTTGCGAAAATTAAACGCTCGGCAATCACTGGCGCAAATTAATTATTTCATTTAAACAAACTCACCGAAATCAAACAATCATTTTCTCCCCTCCCAAGCCTGCATTTCCTCTCGATTGTCAATTTTTTTTCTAATCTACCCCTTCGCATTTGAATATTCTCCGCACACCTTTTTTCCCAATTTTTTTCCACGTCTCTTTTTTTGCCTACTTTCACCCTTTGGATCCCTTTTTTTAGCTCCAACCCGAGCCTTTGGTTCCGGTCGGCGATACCGTTGTTTTTTTTCCTCTCTCCCATCCCAACTTCGCTCATTCTTTAATTTCAATCCTGAGCATATTTAATTTATGTACAAAACCAGAGGCAGATGCCTACAAGCCCGCAGGGGCAAAGGATTCTCTCGCTCGTAAACGAAAGAACAAAAAAAAAAAAAAAACGAGCCCAGAGAAAAAAAACGTCACGCTTACCTCGAACCAGTTCGAATCGGTCATATAACTTTGTGCCGGTTCCCTCCCGGTCCGTCGCTCTGGCGACGCGCTGCCAGGGCGTTTGTTTTTTCAACAGGGAAATTAGGAGCACTCGTATATCACTCCGGAGCCGTTGTCTCTCTCGCGATTTTCTTCTGTCCCGCGACGCGGAGAAAGCCCGGAATTTAAATGTGAATGGAACTCTCGAAATTCGGGCTTGGGAGACGCGTCTCGACAACTTTGGTGTCGACGATTCGCCGCTAGGCCAGTACGGTGCTCTCTCAAGAGCACTAGATATATCCCTATATTTATATATATACATGGACACACACACATATATGTGTGCATATATATGCGGCTCGGTGTCTCTGTCCGCCGGCCGCAGGCAAGCGTCAAAAACAAGGCGAGGTACGACAATAAAAAATGATTTAAATAATCCGCAGTATGCAAATGGTTTGTACCGTGAGATTCTCACGCGGCCGGCTCCATCGGAAGACAGAGGGTGAGAGGGAGAGATCCGGAGAGTGTAATTCTTCCTCGCTCTCTATCTCGATCCTTGCCCTCCGCGTTGTTGTTGGCGGGACCGGGAGATCCTCGAGAGTGCGGGCTTATTGTCGACTCGAGATGAGGGACGAAAAAGAACTCGACCACCAATGCCTGCTCTCTGCCGAGAGTCACAAGACAATCGACCAATCTGCATTTGTCTGTGGAGAGCGGGGATGCTGCGGCAGCATGCCCCCACCCTGCGCCGTTTATTCCAACGGGGCTCGACGCAGGATCCTGCATTTTAAATAGCCAGTGTTTGAGATGAGGACGTGAGAGACACCTAGGAACAAGCAGGTAGCAGCCGAAGCGCTGGCTCTTTGAATTGGGAAATTAAATCATATTTTAATGCCGAAGATCACACGGACTTCTGTAACCTCGTCTTCGGCGAAGTGAGAGAGGCCGCGGATCATTTACATTTATATTTGAGGTATTCCATACGGTTTCGAACGGTCAAAAATCTGACCCTCTCCAAAAAATGTGTAATTTCACCACAATTCGTGATTATTTACTACGGGTTTTTCACCGGTTCATAAACAGAGCATAGCTATCAAACGGGCGTCTCGCCCATCCAAACAAAAATATGAGATCACTCTACACACTTGAGAGTATATTCTGGAATTTTTAAAGAAAAATCAAACATGAGATATTGGCCGAAAAAAATATTTTGGTCTATTTTTCATAGAAATGGACGTTTAGTGCATTAAAAAATACCTACAAAATTTTGTTTTTAAAAGTTCAATTTTTCGATATCTCAAAAAAATACGATCCAAAAATTCAGAAAAAAATTACAAAAACCCCTTGTAAATAATCATGAACAGAGGTGAAATTACAACTTTTTTGGAGAGGGTTGGGTTTTTGACCGTTCGAAACCGTCAATAAATAAATGAGGTATGGAATACCTCATTTATATTTATATTTATATTTATAAACTCATTTGTTAAAGTTAGAACATACAAACCCGTCCTTTTACTTCCCACGTCAGTAAAAATTTTAGTTTGCGACACTAGAACCGGATGGTGGTATCGAAAAATTACCAAATAAAAAATTGTGGACGTTTGTGGACAATAAGTTGTTGTAAAAAGTACAATCTTTTTGTTACTTTGTATATTTGTATTTACATTTAATTACGAAATCGCATAATATTTAAATCTAAAAGACACATATCTTTGCATCCCATTTTGGCTTCTTTGTAGTGAAATCGATACACCAGAATGTAAGGCAAATTTTGCATCTACGATATCTCCATTACGAACAGCACAACAATTACAGGCTTCGGAAGCAAAGTGCTCCACGAGGACCAACGCGTCGTCTTCCACGTTTAAAAAACTATACAATAAAAAAAAAATCACGAAAAAAAAAATCAGCGCTTCCAATTAATTAGCATAGTTTAGCATCTTCCGAGAGATTATGCACCCGTCCCAGAGAAGGAGAAAAAAAAAACGACGAGGCTTTAGCGCTATATGAAGAAAACCTCCCTGTCCCCGTAAACATCGGTGAAAAGGTTGTAATCTGTCGTTCAGTCGAAGGGGTTGAAGTTCATTCACTGTGTTAGATAGATACGAGACGTTTGCCCAGCGGGTGGTCAAACCCCTTTTCGGCATTTTTTTTTACGCATCCGAGAACATAATCCCTTAAAACGCTTAGGTTGCCCCCCCTCCTCGCTCTCTTCCGCTTCGGAATAAATTGTTTTCGCGATATGCCGTACCAGCCGCCGCATCGGTGCGCAGTTTACCTTCGGGCGTGCCTCGTCTCTCCGGGTTAACCATCCCTTAACACAAACGAGATTGTGCCGTGGCATCCGTACGAAAATGCAAAGGAGAGCTCTCTCCGCCACTGGGCGACGCTCGAGTCTCACAGTGTGAGAGAGTTCTTAGAGCCCGAAGAACTATAACCCTCGAAAGATTATGCAAAAGAGCCAACTCCTCTGGGCCTCTCCCCTCCATGCGCGGTTCGACTGGTCCACCGAGCGGAATCATCGTTCCGCTCACCCTCCCATCACCGAGCGGGGAAATTAAAATAATGGCCCCTGGACCTAAGGGGTTCAGTTCGGGGCACGGGCGACCCTTCGATATTTTTTTGCGTCCGCGATCAATTTTTTTTTTCGCGCCTCTCGCGACGATGCAAATGTCGCAACGACATTTTTTTGTTTCCTCGAGTTCTTCTTGTTCTTCTCCTTCTTCTTCTTGGAGCCGTGGGGTGGATTAAAAAAAAACTGAGAAAAAAAAGAGTCATTGTTTAGAAGGGAAAAAATCTGCTTGGCTGTCGGACGCGAAAGGGGTGCGCAGTGGAGACGGCTGGAGCGACGGTGGAATGGTTAATGAATTTTTGTTTGGGGGTTAACTGGTCGGTGTGCATAACGTGCAAGCCCGTCAGCTTCCTGGAACAATGAGAAAAGGCGATGGGAGCCGAGAGCGAGAGAAAATAGTCGCGTCACTCGACTCGCTCGAATATCCATCGACGCTTTTTATATATAACCCTGTGACACGAAACGAACGTTTTTTGGGCGCACCGTGTGGATTTCTGGCCTGACAGCTGTCCGCGCGACGTCCAGAGAACGAGACTTTATCGAGTTTTCTAAAAATCAACGCTTTTGCGGTCGTCCTTTTTTCTTTTCGTTGCGCTCGACATCATTGCCTTGCTAATGTATGGATGATACTTATAACGGTTCGCCGATGAGACTGCGGCTGAGGACTAGCTAATTACTATCGGTAATACGTCACTTCCGGTTTGAAAATCTCATTTTTCGACGGGAAGTGAAGTCATATCGGAAATACGTCAGTTCCGGTTAGAATTTCTAACCGGAAATGACGTGTTTCCGATATGACTTCACTTCCTGTCGAAAAATGAGATTTTCAAACCGGAAGTGACGTGTTACCGATATGACTTCACTTCCTGTCGAAAAATTCCGATCGAAAAATAACATTTTCAAATCGAAAGTGACATAATTCCGGTGTAATGTCACTTCCGGTCGAAGAATGATATTTTCAAACCCGAAGTGACGTCACTTTCGGTCGAAAAATAAGATTTTCAAATCATAGTTAACTACTTCCAGTATGACGTCACTTTTGGTCGAAAAATGTGATTTTCATACCGTAATTGACGTATTTCCGGTATGACATCACTTTCGGCCGAAAAATTAGATTTGCAAACAGGAAGTAAAGTATTTCTGGTATGACGTCACTTCCGGTTGAAAAATAAGATTTCTCAACCGAAAGTGACGTATATCCGGTATGATGTCACTTCCGGTCGAAAAGTGAAATTTTGAAACCGGCATTTACGCATTTCCTGTACGATGTCACTTTCGATCGAGGAATGAGATTTTCAAACCGGAAGTGACGAATTTCCGATATGACGTCACTTCCGGTCGAAAATTGAGGTTTTAAAACCGGAAGTGACGTATTTCCGGTATGACGTCACTTTCGGTCGAAAAATTAGATTTGCAAACAGGAAGTAAAGTATTTCTGGTATGACGTCACTTCCGGTTGAAAAATAAGATTTCTCAACCGGAAGTGACGTATATCCGGTATGATGTCACTTCCGGTCGAAAAGTGAAATTTTGAAACCGGCATTTACGCATTTCCTGTATGATGTCACTTTCGATCGAGGAATAAGATTTTCAAACCGGAAGTGACGAATTTCCGATATGACGTCACTTCCGGTCGAAAAATAAGATTTCTTAACCGGAAGTGACGTATATCCGGTATGATGTCACTTCCGGTCGAAAAATGAGTTTTCAAACAATATATTTTTCGCAATAAGTAAACATGGTATGACTAAATATATTTTCGCGCATACTTCTTCCATGGGGGGAAAAAAATGGAGATATTTTTTGGCAGTGGCACTAGAGTCTGTGTACGTTTTGGAGAAACGACAGGACGTCCCGCAGTGAGGATTTTTCTTGTCCGCTGGCCGTTGTTTCGCTTTGCTCGACTCATCGTTGGAGAAAATAAAAGAAAAAAAAAACATTGTACAGAGCCACGGAGAAAAAGGTCGACAACACGCATTTCGCAGTTACATCTTCGCTCGAAGTCTATTGGGGGGGGATTGGGTGTCAAAACATTTGGACCCGACAAAAGTTATGGCTCCCTTTTCCTTCATTTCGAGGCAACCGCGTCGTCACCACTCACTTTGTCCCGACGAAGGGTGTACCACTGATTTTTTTTTTTCAACCCTTCGTATGCACGCCGCTACTGCCACACTCGTTCTCGGAACGCACAGTGGGGCTCTGGGACACCGGTACGATACCGCAGCGTGTACGCGTGCACTCACGTGGAAACTATTTTATCGCTCTCCTCTTTCGCTTTATCGAAGGCCCGATACAATAATTCTTTTCCTCGCCGCAGATAGAGTCGGACAGCATTTGCATACACGGGCATATAAAGAATCTGTGTAACGAAAAAAGAAAAAAAAAATTACGCCACAAAATTTATCGAAACCATCGCGGAGCAATGTTGCAGATTTATTTGACCGGAGATTGGTTGGCACGCATTGCTAAAGCTGGAAGCTGTTTATGGCGAACTTCAATCGATCCGTAACGATAAAAAAATAAAATTGTTTTTGGCAAATAGCAATATTTCGCTTAGCTCGAGGCCGATACTATCGGGTTTGGCCAATGGCTAAAAAATCCATGAAAATAAAGGGCAAGAATTTTTCTTTTACACAGAAATGTTTTATGCTACGGATAGAAAGGTTACTCTTTATCACACTTCTTTTGGCACACTCTGTCCCCCTTTATGGGGTCAAAAAAATTACCGTCTGTGGTTTATTTTAAAAAATTGCCATACTCAATTTTTTTTATCTCGGGTGATTTTATTTTTCTATCTGGCATCCGATGACGAATAATTATCGCCTAAATTCTTTTTACGTCTCCTTAATGTCAAAGCATTGCAAACCAATGATATTGCCAGGTACGAGTTCCCGGTGAGCACGACCGATTAAATGACGGAAAATGAACTTCAAGAAAAAGTCCAAAAAAACGGCCCGAGGGTTGACCCAGAACTGTCTGGTTTGTCCAAGGGCTACAAAAGTGCGTGAAAATAAGGATTTTCAAGGATCGAGGATCCTTAAAGGATCCAAGGGTCAAGGATTTTTTTAACCCATGCATCTTTCGTGGTACGGATGGAAAGTTTACCCCTTTACCACACTTTTTTCAGCACACTTTATCGTCCTGTTGCGGCAAAAAAAAATTGCACAATTTCAGGTTATTTAAAAAAAATTTACATACTCAATTTTTTTTATGTCGAATGATTTTACCTTGCTATCCAGCCGTCCGATGATGACTAATTACGATGTGAATATTTTTTACATCTCCTTTATTTTCAAGCATTATAAACCAATATTAAAAGAACCGACAATAATCACACGAAGAGGCAGCGATATTGCCAGATACGAGATTCCAGCGAGCGAGGCTGTCGGACTGTAGCTTGTTCCGAGATAAAGTAAACTTCAAGAACGCAACAAATCCGCCCGAGCCGTGGGCCAAAATATTCTGATTTGGCCGAGGGCTAAAAAAATCCAGGAAAACAAAGGTCAAGCATTTTTCTTAACAGACACATTTTTTTGCTATAGAAAGGTTACTTCTTTGCCACACTTTTTTCGGCACGCTTTAGCGCCCCGTTACGATTATGAAAAAAAATTGACAGACGGAAATTTTTTTAAGTCGAGGGATTTTACCTTTCTATCCACCGCCCGATGACAAACAATTATGGCGTGAATTTTTTTTTCTCATCTTCTTAATGTCAAAGCATTATTACAAACCAAGATTAAAAGAAGCACACCTAGAAAAAAATGTATTTGACGGCCACCGTTTATTTGGTTTAAATAAATATTCATTTGATTAAAATAAATATTCATTTGATTAAAATAAATATTCATTTGATTAAAATAAATATTTATTTAAATGAAATAAATATTTTATACTTAAACCAAATAAACGGTGGCCATCAAATAATTTTTTGTTCTGTTTGCAACAATGATCAACATCGAGAGACAGCAATATTGCCAGAGTTGCCGGCTCGCCGCTCCGAGATAAAGTAAACTTCCTAAAGAAGACCAAAAAAAAGACGCCCGAGGGGTGAGGGAACTCTTTTTTTTATTTCTGAGGGTGCGATGACGCCGCTAGTTGTTTCTACTCTCCGTAGTGGTGGGGTGCGTATGCAGATCGTCGTAAAAAAATAGAGTATAAAGGGCCCATAGTCTCACGGTATTGTCGTGCTTCAGGTAAGATAAAGGTGCGCGCCGTCCTCGTACCTCCGCGCGCAAGCAAACGGGAACCCTCGTGGAACGAGCAGAGGAGATCCCGCTAGCCCTCGTTTGGCTTCGTGTCCTGTGGACCGCGTCGGGCCTCTTCCATCTAGCAGGAGCACCCTTACACGTGCATATAGACTGAGGCCCGCCGAGAGATGAAGGACCAGAAAGAAAGGGTCACCCCAGAGAGCGCCAGTGATGTCTCTTTAATTTTTATTAATGACGACGAATTTGAATTTCTGAATCAGTGATATGGGAACGAGTCTTCCTCTCGAGCTTCACAGCAAGGGAGAGAAAATGAACAGTGCGAGTACGTAAGCCGGCGTCGCGGAGGGCCTTTGTTTTTTTTTTTTTTTTTTTTTTTTTTCATCGTACGTGACGGATGCCCTCTTCATCGCGCTTAGACGCGAAAACGCGGAAAGGAGAAACTGACGAGAGCGACTTTTACTCTCGTCCGCGATCATCGATCATAATTATCCGCTTGACTTTCGTGACGGAACGTCACGAAAGTGTGAAGTTGCCGCGACGGATCTCCATCCGAGCATCGCTGTCGCAATCGGACTAGTTTCAATACTCGATAGAAGTCTGTTTCGCGAACGGCCGGAATTGTCATTCTTGCAGACGTTTGCTTTAAGGAGGGAGTCTCGCTGCGCCCTCTCTTTGCATAAGTTCGACAACAATAAGAGAAAATTGCAAGTATTGATGGTGTAAAAAACTGAAAAAAATCGTGTATACTTAAGGTACTGAGATGATTAATTTTGCATAATAATAATTGCAACATGTTATTAACACATTCATCAAAAAATTAATTGGTTAACAAATTACCCGGCAATAAAACTTTTTTTTGATGAAAATGATTCGTTTATTTTTCTGAATACGTATGAATTTTTTCAGATTTTTAAGTAATCGTTGATATTTTATTTTTTTTATAAAACAAAAATCAACGATTGAAACGGTCTTGTCTAATAAAAAACGAATTGCGGAACTCACTGAGTATTTTATTAAGGTAATTCATGCGAACAGTGTTCACTACGCATAAGATTCAGAGAAGTGAGAGGGAATTGCAAACACTATGAATGGTATACGAATTTGCCAAAAATCGGGCATGTTAAAGGTGCTGAAACGATTAATTTTGACCAATAATAATTTCCAAATTTTCTTAACGAATTGATGAAAAATAAAATTCTTCGACAAATCTCCCGGAAACCTAATGTTTTTTTTACGAAAATGTTTCATTCACTTTTCTGAATACGTATGCATTTTTTCAGATTTTTAAATTCCCTTTGGTTTTTTTATATGGGACAAATGTATAGAAAGTCACAAAATTCAAAGTGAATTTGAAAATCTGAAAAAATTCATAAGTATTCAGAAAAATGAACGAATCATTTTCATAATAAAAACGTTAGATTACCGGGAGATTAGTTGAACAATTTTATTTTTCATCAATTTGTTAATAAGATTTTGGAATTATTATTATGCAAAATGAATATTTTTAGTACCTTTAATATGCTTGATTTTTTTGAGATTTTTAAACAATCCGGAAGTGTTTTATTACCTCACATTTCTCTGAAACTTATGCGAAGTGAACACTATTCGCAAGGAGTACCTTAAAGCAGTGCGCTCCGCAATTCGTTTTTCATTTTATAGAATCATTTCAGAGAAAAGTCGATTCAACATTTGTACGCACTCATAGATGTTTAGTCTCTACTCAAGATGAAAATTACGTCGGTCGGTAACGAAAACTGTACACTTTTTTTTAGTTTTGCTTTCTCATAGAGACGACTTTGTTCTGGTGAAAAAGATATCAGGATTTTTTTTTCAAGATTTTCGGCCATTTTTTGGAACGTCACTAAAGTGTGAAAATACCACGACGTTTCTCTCGTCCTCGGATCGTTGTCGCAAGCGGGCTAATTTCCATACTCGACAGAATTCTGCTTTGCGAACGTTCAGACTTATTCTCGCAGAAGTTTGCTTTAAGACAAAACTTACCTAACATAATTAAAAAAGTCAAAAATAATTTGGTAAAATCGGAATACGAACTTTCTTAAAAATAGTATTGTTAAATAAGTGATAAACTCGTTTCTTCAGGTTTGAATATACAAACCTGTCCTTTCGTTTCCCTTGTCATTAACAATTTTAATTAGTACTTTTGTTTGTAAACCTAGTGCCGGATCGTGCGATCGAAAAATTACCAAACAAAAAATTGTGTACATTTCTGAATGATTAATTGAATCTGAACAATAAAACTGAACAAAAAAACGTACAAACTTTTTTTTACTATGCGTTTGGTAGCAAAAACTCTAAACCTTTTATTATTTATTTTTTTAAAGGAATGTCGGCAATTTTTTGGATAGTAGCCGATAAGAAAACAAATAAAGCACAACGATTTTTTTTTTCATGTGCCTTAGTCGAAGCCGCGTCGGTCTTGGTGCATTCACGAGGCATCTTGGAATTAGTCGGGACAAACAGCTGTAACTGTTACGCGTGAAGAGCGCGGAGAGAGCCGGCCGCGTGAAACAGTGAAACCAGTGTGCGTTCCTTCCATCTTCGTTAGGGGGCCACGTGTTTCCGACGTGACGAGAAACAGAGTCTGAGCGTGTATCTGCCACACCGCGGCTTCCATACACTGTCCCATGCAATAAAGTGGAGGAATTCTGTGCACAAACTCTCCCTTTCTCGATCGAAATGTATCCGCTCCGAGCATCCTCCCCGCCGCCCTTTCAACTCCGCCGCCAGGACGAGATGCTCTTCGAGATACTTGACGAGAAATGTCTGTCTACGCGTCTCTATTCGCCGAAGATAAAAAAAAAATCAAGCGCGAAGCCCTCGACTTCCAAAGGGAAGAGACGTTGGGGAAAAAAGCATGTGACTGCTTCTCCGTTTTTTTTAGTAAATATGCAAAGTCACTGAACTTGGGAATTCCGAGCTCGGTCACCGGGTCGAAGGGAAAGTGTCGAAGGGCGGGAACGTTTTTCTCACCCAGTCTGAGATCGCTGAATTTTTTTCCGCCGGTCTCTCATGCTCAGCGGAGGGATCGAGTAACAAGGACCTTAAACTGATGGCAAATTAGCGCCGTTTAACTGGGCGTGATCGATCTCTCGTTCGGAATATCATAACAATGATGATCGACTAATATGTATCGGTACCGGGGGGACTGTGGGGGGGATTTCTGGTTATACTTTTCATTCTGGACAGGTAGACGAAGATCGTCACGGGATATTGATATCGTCTAGCGGGAATGTATACCTGGTCGTCGTTGCGCTTTTTTTCGCGGGTTGTACCAACCACAATTTTTTATCGATTTGCAGGCTGTCTAGTTCGAGCAATCTATTAATATAGATCGTATATAACCCGGGCACGGCGGCTCTTCGGCTATCGGGAGATTGATTCGTCAAAGGAAGGCAACAAAAAACGGGGGGTCCGACCTTCGTCTTGGAGCAAATTTTATTGTGCCTTTCCGGGCTGAGTTTCACACGTGCTCCTCCGAGCCATCCTTCTCCGCCATTGCGGCTGACCGGCGTCCATAAAACGACCCGAGAATCCAGAGCAATCCAAAATCCAGTGCTCCGCTTGCTGTCGATGACCGCAAAGTTCGGACCCTCACACTTTTGCCTCCCGGGGCCTTTTTCCACGGTGGCTGACAGGTGTCTGCACCTGTCAGGCTATCCGGTAATCTACTCATTTTTTGGTACTCATGGAGGAAGCAAGATTTGTAAATGCTGCATTTCTCACGGTCCTTTGGTTTTCGAAACCGAATTTACGATCTTCAGGGTTTATTGACCCCCAAAAATGTTAGATTTATGTATTGCTTCCGCATTATTGTTATTATTTTTATTTGATAGTTTTTTGGTTTTTGGGTACTTGTATGAGAAAGTAAAAAAATGCAAAAGTTAGTTTCTCACAAACGGAGGGTACGTGAATACTGTAGTGCACTGTAAACAAAAAAATTCGTATGGAATTTAATGTACAAGTGCTGGAAATTTTTATGCATAAAGTGGTATATTAAATTCCATGTACAATTGTGATGAAAAATTAATAAATGCACGATAAATGTAATGCACCCGTTTTCGCATAAAAACTTCCAAACCGGTATATTTAATTTACAATTTTTTTAAACAGTGTGTGAGCATTACAAAAACCTCATCAAGTAGGTACCAATAACGAATAACCACCCAGACGGAAGCATCTTCGTCGAGCGTCTAGCCGGGAATATTGAAATTTTCACATCTTTTTTTTCGAAACCAATGCTCAAATTTACAATTTTCAGGATTTATTGATTATTATTATTATTATTATTATTATTATTATTATTATTATTATTATTATTATTATTATTATTATTATTATTATTATTATTATTATTATTATTATTAAATAGTTCTTAGCTTCCTCCGCGAGAAAGTATAAAAATTACAAAAATAAATTCTCACAAACGGATGCTTTGAGGATCTAAACAAAAATGATATAGCAAAGCAATAGGAGTACTTTCGATTTCTCCATTTCGCTATCTGGCCCACGAGTGTTTTTCAAAGCCTTATCAAGTGGGTATCAATGACGAATAACCGTCCGGAAGGAAGCATCTTCGTCGAGCCTCTAGCCGCGACATGGACAAGTGGCGAGCTCTTGAAGTGATATACAGCAGTAAAATGCCAGTGTTTGTAGCGATGGCTCGCGAACACGTCGTTACCAGCCATTTCGATCGAGGTTTGGTAACCCCGCTAGGAACGGCGATTGAGACGCTGAGAGGCCTAAGATTTTTATCGACTTGTAAAGCCGCTCTCACGCGAAGGAAATATCTCGAGTGGCGCGCCATCGAGGAAAGACGACGAGCGACGTTTCTCAGCTAGAAAAAGAGGTGGAAACGTAAAAAACAAAAAAAAAAAAAAAAAAAAAAAAAAAAAAAAAAAAAAACCACATCTTCATCCTCAATGAGCGCGACGACGTTGTTATGAAATTGAGTCGTCGACGTAAATGCGCTTGACTATAACCGAACTTGCCATTCCCGTCGTCCCGCAATGCCAGTTAGGTCCACCGGGCTTCCGTCCCACCCCCTCCCCGCCCAATCTCTTACCATAACAAAACTCGCGATATACGTGAAATTGGAAGAAATTTACCGTCGAGACGGATAGTTTCGTGAGCATAAAACTCGATCCCGCAAGATTCCGCAGCGAAATCGGTCGTCTGGCCTTTTTGCAAGTGCATTTTGTGCACCGGGGCAAGAGATCCATCCAGCGGCGGTATCTCCGGGTTTGTTCTCTCCTTTCTCCATCACTCTATTCTCCCAGACTGCACGGGAGGCGAGCGTGGGGGGGCGAAGCCCACCAACGCCGCCGCAGTTACCGAGTGCGCTGGTAAAACAGCCCCTTAAAACGGTTTTACTGCCCTGCACGGGGCGCGCAACGACGTCTAGACGCCAGGGCCGTAAAGTTTGACCTACTCACCCCCAACCACCCCTTTCGCGTTCTAGCGCGCGCGAGAGACCGACCACCCATCGACGCCCGCGTTTCCCTCCCACGGTCGTTTTCCACCCTTCGCTATAGCCGCTTTCATCCCCCGTTTCGCGCCCGCCCCGCCGCGGCCTCCATCGTTTCCAGCAGGCAATCCAAACCGGCAACCCTCAAAACTGCGCGCCCGGCGATGTGGAGCGAGGAAGGGAAAACCTGGAAAACTGGGGCAAAGGGTTGGCTAGGAAACTGCCCGGAATACGGTATTGAAGAGGGAGAGCGGAGAGAAATGATCGCGGCTAAAAACCCTTCAGACCCTTCGGAGATGGAATATTTTCATTTCGAGCAACTTCAGGCTCTACCGACTGTGCAGCTCCGCTGCCGTCGAGTTACCTGAATTCGTCCCTTTTCCACCGGGCGTTTTTGCTCCCTTGCCCTTCTTGTGCGTCATCTTCCTTCCTCGTGGCTTTAGGCCTCTTAGCCCAGTGCCAGCCTCGCTCGTACCCTTGCGCGGCAAATCTACCCTCGTTTTCACCCCAATTAACAACTCCGGATGCATTAGTTGCAGTACAGTGATCAGTGCAGGGCTTTGAACGACCCTACTGAGACCGCCGGCTTCTGGGTTTTACTATTAGGCAAATGAAGTAGCAACGTTTTAACGCGACGAGTAGTCAGTTTGCGTGATTTTTTAATGAGAAGCTTCGGAAAGGAGATTTCCTCGGCCGTGTGGGAATTCGCAAGCGAGACCGTCTCGGGCCAGTGTCGTCGTCCGATCACTCATGTGGTATGACTTTACCCTAAAAGATAACTTTCGCACCCCGGTCTTCGACGAGTTGTTACTTTGCCCAAAACTGGCGTTTTTCCGGTTGTTCGCAGTCAAATCTACGGGACAACTGACAATGTTGATCGCGGTTGTGCGAACAGCGGCCAACGATGGGCCAATACCGGCCTATGGGAAGCTTATAGGGGAGCGCGGGGCAAAATGGTACACCGGGGCAAAAGGGGATAATGAGACAAAACTTAATTCTCCAATAACTTTTGGATGGTGGCGATGGTGGTGCGCGGGGCAAAACGGGTTTGAAAATCCGGATGTATCGTTGCGACAAAATGGGGCATCCAAAGATCATTGGAAAATTGAGTTTTGCCCACGGTGTCCCGTTTTGCCCCGCTGTGCCATTTTGCCCCGGTCTCCCCTACTAGGTGACTCATAGGGCCAATGATTGGATTCTGGACCCGGTTTTGTATCTAACGATTTGACGTTGGATCGTAATGCCGGTAACGTTTCTTGGCGATTCCTGCATGATTCACTCTTTGATCAACCCTACGATTACCGCCGGCTCGTCATGACTGTTTTCAACCTCGGTTTTAATGAGAAGCTTCGGGAATAAGTTTTCCCCGCCTGTGTAGGAATTCGCAAGTGAGCCAGTCTCGGGCCAGCATCATTGTCCAATCTTTGATGCGA
>JAPYZD010006254.1:0-12408 GCA_030522725.1 Ichneumoninae sp. B BG-2022a | reverse complement strand
TCAATGCCTATAATAAGTATGCATTTTTTCAGATTTTTATAACATTGGGAAGTGTTTGCAATTCTTGTCCGAATTTCTCGAATTTAGGCGGAATGAACAACACTCGCTCCAACCTCCTTAATTTAAGATTTTTTCATCCGATATAATTTTGAAAAATTGCATGTATGCAACATCTTCGAACGGTGAAAATAAATGCAGTAATCGGTCGGGAGCTTGTCGAACACTGGTTTAAGTGTCTTGTCCCATGTTTAGCGACTCTCCGAGCTGAGTTATTTATGCAGAATACAAAAAAAAAAATCATTACACGCACGATTTTATCGTCTTCAAAGCGTTGTACGGCAAACGGTACCTGCCGAGAGATCGGATCTTCTTGGTATTTTTTCTCACGCCTTAACGTGACTCGAGTCAATGGGCTTTGAGTCCGTAGTACCCGATGCACAAGCATCGCCCGTGTTGTTCGTCGTCGTCGTCGTCGTTTACTTTACAGAAAGCCGTTTAATTCGCGGAAAATCGCGGCGGTCCGTTTAATCGCAGATGCGCTCTCGGAAGATCTCTGCTGCGACGCTTTCCGCGTTGCCCTATCGGAGATTCTCGCTTCCCCGGTACAGTCCGTACGGCACACTGTAGTTGCCTTAAGCAACCTGTATAATTGTTCCGCCATATTTCAGTTGTACCTTCTTGATCGCGGGGAATTTTCTCCTCCCAGTCGATAACTTGCCGGTGACCTTTTAAATTGTCCCACCTTTTTTTAAAGATTTTTCCATATGTCTTAATTTTGAAAATTGGATGTAGGCAACACCTTCAAAGGGTGAACCTAAGTCGTTGCCTTAAGCTACTTGTATAATTGTTCCGTCACTTTTCAGTTGTACCTTCTTGATCGCAGGGATTTTTTTCCAGCTGTTCGACAACTTGCCGGTGAACTTTCAAATTGTCCCACCTTTTCTTCAAGATTTTTCCATGTAGTTTAATTTTGAAAAATTAGATGTATGCAACACCTTTGAAGGGTGAACCTAAGTCGTTGCCTTAAGCAACTTGTATAATCGTTCCGCCACTTGTCAGTCGTACCTTCTTGATCGCGTACAATGTTTCCAGCGGTCCGACAACTTGCCGGCGATTTTGCAAACTTATCCAACCCTTTTTCGAGATTTTCCATCTGTTTTAATTTTGTAAAATTAGATGTATGCAACAGGCAACACCTTCAAAGAGTGAACTTCCGTCGTTGGCTTAAGCAACCTGTATAATTGTTCCGTCACCTTTCAGTCGTACCTCCTTAATGGCAGGGAATTTTCTCCAGCTATTCGACCACTTATCGTTGATCTTGCAAATTACTTTTTTTCTTAATTTTTTTATATCCCCAATCGCACTGACGGCAATGTATAATTTAATGGTTGGGTAGAGCAGGCGCGTAACTATTTTTTACTGCGATCAGTTTCATTGCGGAAGAGTCATGTACAGTACATAGACAATTTGACGAGCGTGATATCGCGCGAATGAGCGGCACCGAGCACATACGTCGCGCATATACAGATAGCCTACATCACACACGTGGGACGCGTTCTGCTCCTAGCCTTGTGTTGGTCACGCCTCCTATCACCATTGTTTATTATGTGCTAATATCGAGGATGTCGGTACGTCGCGATGAAGGCTCGAGATCGAACGCCTCCCGTGTTTCGGAATTTGTGCATCGGCGATCAGAGGATTAGGCTTGTGTTCGACGGTTACGAGGATGGGGTTGAAGATGAGCGTAGGAATATTCTCGGTAAAAAAATACTGTACTGTGATAATATTATTGAGGATTATTGAAAAAAAAATCCTCTCGTGTCAACCCTAAAAAAAACACGAAAATGTTTACCTTATCCCGCCCAAAAGACTTCGAACATTATCTTTAGCGTTCGATGGGTTTTTTTTTTTTTTTTAATCAAGGGTGTCGAGAATAAGAAATCTGTATTTTCAATCAAGTATTAAAAAAATCGAATATTTGGATCGGAAATGGAAATGTTCGATTTTGAAAATCGATATTTGAGCAGAAGATATGAAAGCTTGAAACTGTCTGGGCACGAAAGGTGTTGGGGTCAAATATCATTTTTTAAATACATTTTTCTCTCAGTTGATCCCAGAATTAGAAGATCACGCAAAAAATTTACTATCGATGAACTGTTGTAAAAAAAAATCTCCGTGATCTGCACTGCTGATTACTGTTTTTTTATTGAGAAAAATTGATTCCCATAGACTGAATACACTGACAAAATTAATAATGGATAGAAGCAAGTATTACGGCCATGTTTCAAACAGTAAGTAATATCGCGAACAATGGATGAACTATAGCAAAAAAAATCTCCGTGATCTGCACTGCTGATTACTATTTTTTATTTGGGAAAAATTGATTCCGATAGACTGAATACGCTAACAAAATTAATAATGGATAGAAGCAAGTATTACGGCCATATTTCAAACAGTAACTAATATCGCGAACAATGGATGAACTATAGGAAAAAATCTCCGTGATCTGCACTGCTGATTACTATTTTTTTATTCGAGAAAAATTGATTCCGATAGGCTCCATGCGCTGACAAAATCAACATTGGATAGGGCACGTATTGCAACGATTATTTTAAGTAGTAACTATAAATACTAGCTGTACCGATCCTGGCGTGTAATGCATTTTTAAATGCTGCCGTACGATCGTTCGTGTGGCAGCATTTAAAAAAATACCGAAACGTTTAGTACTCCGACTTCAGGAAATTCTCGTTCTCCCGATTCTCTCATGACGCAAGTTTCTTCGCATCACAATGGGATTATTCGAGAATCTGAAAGTGTTGCCACTGCTGCTGGCACTAATGAATCTTCCTTATGAGATTGAAGGAGCTACCGAGTCCTCGACGGTAAGTTTCGTATTGTCATTAGCGATATATTTGTCACAGCCTTACCAGTTATTTATCCGTCTTTTCGCTGTATTTCCAGTGGATTAAGCGGCCGAGGACCGAAACAAAATCATTTAAAACTGATCCTTGCTTTCCGACGATAATAAAGTCATCATATTTTTGTAAAAAAAAAAAATAATAATAGCTCTTCGAAGGACTTAACATGAATCATGCTAATCCTCGGGCAAAGCCCTCTTGATCTGCTTCAAACCCTTTGTAAGAGAATCCCCGGTCGAAGACCTTAAGAACAGAACTTTCTGGTCTTTCGAGCGAATAGAACGAGGTGGAGATTATGAATTTCGTCGAACTCTTCGAAGCTCCTTCCACAGGGCGTAATACCCTATATCGCCTGATCCCGATAAACGCCACTATATAAACTATCGGCTACTTCTGGCTCCACCCATCGAGACGTCGGAGCCGCCGTGCTGGTCACTGTGGAAAATTTTTGGACGAGCGAGCTGGGAAGAACCCAAGAGTAGGGGAGAGCGGGGCAAAATGGGACAGTGGGGCAAAACGAAATTTTACACTACCTTTTGGATGGTGGCGATGGTGGTGGGTGGGGCGAAACGGGGTTGAAAATTCGGATGTATAGTTAGGATAAAAAGGGGCATCTAAAAATAATTAGAAAGTTGAGTTTTGCCCCACTGTCCCGTTTTGCCTCACAGTCCCCTATCTACTTTAGTGGCAGAATTAATCTCGATTTTTTTGGAGCATTCGCAACATTTTTAGATATGTTCTCTCGTTGCTTTTATAGCACACAGTAGAGGAAGCTCGGATAGTATGGGAGTGGTTTTTTTTAACCAACGGAGGAAAGAGGCGCCTTACTTAAAAAAGAATTAAACATCGATGATGAGAAATTATATGAAAACTCCGTGATCGAAGAATTTAAAAACAAAACTTGCTGGAATTTCATAAGGCGTAATACTCTATATCGCCTGAACCCGATAAATTTTCCGATGCTGCCGTGGTGGTCGGTGGGGAAAGTTTTCGGACAAACGAGCTGGGAGGAACCGAAGTATCCACTTTAGTGGCAGAACGTATTTCGATTCTTGGCGCACCCGCAACATGTTTAGATGTATTCCCGCCAAGCTTATATAGTAGAGAAAAGCCGGATTATTATCCGGTAAATAAAAAAACCATTACCATATTTGGGAATGGATTTTTTTGTTACGAATGGAGGTAAAGGGCGCGTTAAAAGGGTCAAACACATTAGTGATAATAAATTATATAAATATTTTTTAATATTTAAGACAGATCGGTAATTCAACCCATTAAACATTGTCGAATTGCTAAAATAAAATACATTGGGTAGAGCGGGGCAAAATGGGGCAACGGGGCAAAACGGGGTTTTGGGCAAAACGTCATTTTCCAATAATCCTTGGATGCCCGAATTCGCCCTATCGGATACAGCAGGTTTTTCTGCCCAGTTTTGCCACCTTGTCCGATTCCAAAATGATTGGAAAATGTAGTTTTGCCCAAAAACCCCGTTTTGCCCCGTTGCCCCATTTTGCTCTCCCCTATATAGGCAATATCACCCGGCTATTCCGGTGAATCTGCCTAAACGTCACGCCCAATCATCACGAAAATCTTCCCCGTCCGGTTTGAATGTCCCTGTTCCTTCGCAAGTTTGGTTCCCTGGAAATGGCCCAGCGACTCGTTCGCCTTGCCAGCAGAGATAACCATTGGCCGCGTCACCCCGAATAACCCTACGCATCGTATGAAAATCCCGAAAAATATTCTGCCTGCCTATCCGACGATACCCCGCGAGAAGTACGCACGATCTTCCATCGGCCTTATCTCCCTCCTGCAGGGTTTCGCCTCGCGCCTAAAGAGTCCAGCAACCCGGCATCGAACGAGATATGTCTCTGAGCGCGATATCTCTACGGCGAATGTAATTTCCCTGATCGAGAGCCGCACAAATGCAATTTGCTCGCGGTAGCGATTCGAGAACTTTGCCCAATCTCTGTGAGAACGATAAAGCCCGATCGTAATTGGCAGCGACGGTCGAATCAATCGGAATTACAAGTGCCGAGGTACACGACAGAGACGTCAAGCACGGAAGACGCATGGGGATGCGAATGGGAAAATTACGATAAGGATAAACGGCAACAGGGAATAACGCAGGAGGGAATTAGGGAGCGAGGCTCGGTGCATACTGAAGTGCCCTTGCACCGAGCAGACAACGCCCTGTGCGCACGGCGAAGGGTTATAGTTAATATACCCACCGGCAATTCCGAGCGTTGACCAGCTGCGATGGAACGATAAATCATAAGGAGGCACACGGGTGTAATCATAGAGAATCTCCGGCGTTGCTCTCGTGATCGATTTTGCATTGGTTCCTCGGCAGCCCGTTGCTCAGGTGCATCGGGGGACCTTGACTAATGGTATGCGTACGCTCCAGTCCGCTGCGCCTTGCTACATTTCCATCCGAGTATAGAAATAGGTAGAGCAGAGGAATTGTTCATTTTTTTTGTTTGTGCAAAAAATAAAAAATAAATTGCGTCGGTGCGAGATCGGGGAATGCGGCCGATAGGAAAAAATTCATGGAAATATGCTACGGATTTTTTTTTTTTGCGAAGATTATTCTGACGCAAAACGACATGCTTCGATAAAGATGTTTCAAAGTTCCTCGCCGTCCAGTAACGAAAAAAGAAAATCTCTTCCGAAATGTTTTCATTTATGTTTTCATGTATGCTTCTTTCTTAAATTAAATGAAGATTAATCGACGACTCTTCATCCGGTATTACGGAAAAACCATAATAGAACAGTGTTCTTTTATTAGTCATTATTAATTACTATTGATCGAATTAAATTGCTGTTACATCCAATGGAGATATCGCAGCTTTTACAATATCAATCCACCGATGCAATCGTCTTGATGAGTCCCCGATGGTATTTATGCTTCTTTTTAAAATTAAACAAAGATTCATTGACGACTCTTCATCCGCTATTACGGAAAAACCATAATAAAACATTGTTCTTTCATTAAAGTCACTATTAATCACTATTGATCGAATTAAATCGAATTAAATCGCTGTTACACCAATCGAGATATCGTAGCTTTTACATTACCAATCCATCAGTCGCCCAGATGTTATTTATTATCCTTCTTTCTTAAATTAAATGACGATTAATCGACAACTCGTTATCCAGCATTACCCCAAAACAATAATAAAACATCGTTCCTCATAAAAAATAGCTACAGTAGAACCTCGATTATGCGAAGACCCTTTATCCGAACCCTCTGTTATCCGAACCGCCGCTGGTTCGGACAAAGTTTCTATTATCCGAACTATTACGCGAAATTCTCGTATCCTTACATTGTTGCGCTCTACAAACAAGCGAATTCAAGAACACTCGAGCTCGCATAGATTTACACAGCACTGCTGTAAATGCCCGTCAGTCGTATTGCAGTATTTATTAGTTTCTCAGCCGAGCAAATACACACGTATTCAAAATTTATTTGCGTTAATCTACTGGTCTCGTAGTTTAGTGGGTTATAGATTCAACGTCCTGTCCTTCGACTTCGAAGAGTAAGCATAATGTGCTGACGCATATGATGTTTGGAAGTCAACGATCTCTGACATTAAAAAGAATTGCCTACGAAAAAACGTAAAACTCTCTTGCGCCAAACGAAAATTGTGGACTTCGGGATGAAGGTTTGAAGTTACCGTTGAATATCATAAAAATACATGTATCACGTTATTCCTCAAACATATATCATAATTCATTAAAATATATGGGTACTGTAATTTTTTCGATATGTATCGTGCTATATCGTTTAACACAGCTTCACTGTTCTGTTATCCGAATTTTCGTTAACCCGAACGAGCTCCGGTCCCAATTGGTTCGGATAATCGAGGTTCTACTGTATTAATTATTATCGATCGAATGAAATCGTTGTTACACCCAATCGCGATCCAATCATCAAAATTCCGAGAAGGCAAGATAAAAGTAACGATCGGCTACCAGTTCGGCAGTAAACCGCGATTGGCCTCGGTTTTCTCGGTGGCGGAGTCGAAAGCGTTAATTCAACGTCAACAACTTGTTGGTGGACAGTACAGCTAGGCAACGAGATGACCGGGTTACCTAATAATTTGAGACCGGCCGGACCGCTCGGAAATAACATGTCATTACAGGGATGCTCTCGCCGCTGCGAGACGACCAAGGAGAGAGAGGGATTGACTCCGTAATGGAATTCGATCCTCTCGCCGATAGACACTTAAGGATCGTCCTGACAAAATAAAAGTCATCCGAGCTCTCGCCCTGGCATCTCAATATCTTCCCGCCGCACATATCGCCAAAGGGCCATCAACTATAGCACTCTTCGGTTTTACGATTTTTTTTTATTTCAACCGCAATCATATTATTAGCGGTAATAATAATAATGGCCCTAACAAGTGGCAACAAAAACAAAGTATGATATTGAATGTTATAGTGCGAGCGATAGAGCAATGAATTGCATCCTGCCGCATAATAGATCCGGTCGTTATTTTCAATGGATTATTTTATGTTGTATTCTATGCGCAATATATACATGTAAATTGTAACGACCGAGCGAATTAAAAAGGAACGCGGGTTGTAAGAAGAACGGGAAGCTGAATGTTTGTTAGCGGCAATGGGAAATCGTAATGCAAACGTCAATACGTCCGTTCGCGTTAAAGTCCCGAACAACACTGTCGATAAATCGCACACTGAAAAAAAAATCATCGATTCAAGCAAAATTTGATTGCGGGCTGCCAAAGAAAAAAAATATTATTTCAATTCTACTTTTAATTGTAACAATTCCATACGGGATTGAAACGATGACACGTCACCTTGACAGTCTCGCCGTCGTTGTTTCAATATCATATAGAATTGTAAGAATTGAAAGTAGAACCGGAATAATTAATTTTTTCAGGTACGTCACAATTGATCGATTGTTTACTGAAAGACCGTAATTCAATGTCGTGCATACAGTTGCAGCGGCCTTTTTCGTTCAGCTGTTTCATTTTGCCCCCCTCACCTCTATATCATTATATATAGGGTAGAGCGGGGCAAAATGGGGCAGCGGGGCAAAACGTCATTTTCCAGTAATTTTTGGATGTCCGAATTCGCCCCATCAATACATCTGGCTTTTCTGCCCCGTTTTACCACCTTGTCCGATCCAAAAATGATTGGAAAATTTAATTTTGCCCAACTGTCCCGTTTTGCCCCGTCGCCCCATTTTCTCCCGCTCTTCCTTAAGTCGCAAGCTTTTGCGAATATTATTGTTTATGATTTACCTTTGTCTGCGCAGGATCGTGCCAGAAACGTATCCGAGAGATTCACGTCCACAACAACCCTGACGGTCAACATAAGGGACGATGACGATCAGGATCCGTCGTTTATATATCAAGGCTGCATGCTGCTCGACGGCGCTTGCATCAATCCCGAGTACTCAGCGTCGGTAAGAACGGAAATTGATTCGTACAATATAAATTGATTTAAAATAATACGGGCGAGCTCCCCTCGGGGCTTCCCCGACCGAAGGTTGGCTCAGATCAGTTCGTCTGACCGGTATGATCGATTCAATCGCGCAGGTATCCAGCGGCGTACTATCCGGAATACTTAATATCTCACCGGAGAAGATACAGGCCGTCGACATGGACAGCATCAACGCGCCGATTCATTACTCATTCCTCAGCGGAAGTCCGACGAATTATCGTGATTTCTTCGAGATAAATCAAAACACCGGCGCCGTTAAGCAGATCAGGGCTGTCGATACCACCGTCACGAAAAAATTCGATATTATAATCAAGGTAATGTTCATCGATGGAAAATAATTTTATCACCATTTTTTGTTTATGTTTTTTTTCTGATTTCCGAAAAATGCGATCGACCTACCGATTTCCGGAGATCTTTTTTTATTTTTTTACTGACATGTCTGTAATTAAGTGGGATTGACTTGGGTAGCCGAAGATTTCGTCCTGTCCATGAAATGCTTTATTTTATTTATTTTATTTATTTATTTATTTTATTTATTTTATTTATTTTATTTATTTTATTTATTTTATTTATTTTATTTATTTTATTTATTTTATTTATTTTATTTATTTTATTTATTCTCGTTAAGGCCGTTGAAGTGTCGGAAGCCAAACGATCGGCAACCGCAAAGCTCACGATCACGGTCAAGCCGGTAGACAGCAATCCACCGTCCATTACAGCATCTTCCGTCGAGGGTTTCGTCGATGAGAACGCACCGATCGGCACCAAGGTCATCGACAAAGACGGCAAACCCATCGTTCTCACCGTCTCCGACGCCGATTTGGTGAGTCTTTCTGAAAATTTGCATCGACAATTGCAAAAGTAAAAAAGAATAAAAAATAAAAATTACCCACTGCATAAAACTAAATCCGGAAATTACTTTTACAAATGTACGACTCTTCGAAATGATCGTACGAGTCGAGAACCTCCGTGTTAAATAAATATCACATTAAAGGATGTTTTTTTACAATATTGAAAGTGCTGAAAATAATAGAATTTTATCAAAGAATCGTTGATATATTTTTTTGTCACGGTAAAAATATAATATTCTGCAAAAAAAAATGTTTTCAAATATTGTATTCCAGACGAATTAATTTTCATTTTTGTATTTATTTTTTGGTGCTCGAGTCGTGTCACGAAATTTCGGAATATTCGATGAAAATCACAGGATCGTTGTGATTGACAAATTTCAAAATTCCGAAAGGCCAGCGGCCCGAATAGAAATAATCGAGTATTATTATGCTGTTATAAGAGGAAGCGTTAATTTTATAATAAAATCTAGAAAGTATGTTCCGTATTATGATCGAAATACTACTTATATGTATGTAAAAAAGGCAATGCCCGGTAATCAAATTCAAATAAATAAATAAATAAATAAATAAACAAATAAAGCTATAATATCGGGCCCTGACAGGATGCAGAGGAGGTCCAACAAGGGCCTGACAAGGTTTTACGCGGACTTTGTCAGACCCCGATGTAACGCTCGAAAATTTCAACTCGGAGTGTTTAACCGAAGCGTCGCGAAACTTCCGTCGATTAGAATCATTATTGTAAAATCTCGATTATTATAAGGGTCGCGCGCTCGGTTAAATCTCGTTGCATCAGACTTCTAATTTGCAACTCTCGTCTCGAGTAATTAAAGGTGAGCCCAGGAGTTTGCCAGTTCCCAACTCGAAAGCCACGAACACACGCTATAGCGCAATGCACAAGCTCGGAGTGCGCACCGGCTTCGACGTTCGCTCGGGTTAACTTATCGTGCCCCGATATTGCATCCATAAGATAGCCCTTTCCGACGCGGGCGTTTCGTACCTCTTCCGCAACGCGTGCGACTCGCTTACGAGAGCTCCTCCAGATATTTTGGCAATCCAAGTGGGTTAACGACCCGCGGAGCTTCCAAAAACATTTGCAATTACGTTGCGACACGTGCAATATTGCCATGCGAAAATTTCGACGCAGACTCCAATTTTATGTTTCATTTTAACTGGGAATGCTTTCGCGCGTGCCTTCGCTATATACGATGTCGCTTTGACGGCAAGCAAAATTGGATGTCGCTTTCACGAGTATCATTCGAGAGCGGAACGATGGTGGCTCGCATATTTCTATTGTTTTCCCTCGTAATCGTTAAAACCACCCGATTCACTCGGTTTGAAGAGAAACGAATTTTTTTTTATTGTATGTATAAGATGAAAAAAAATATGGGCAAAAATATTTTACACGCATCCGAGATTCAAAGTTCAGCGAACATTACCTTCGAAACGATTATCCGGAGCTTGCAGCTTTCGAGATACGTGAGGTCCAAGTTTTTAGCCAATGATCGATGAGCCGATTGACGCGACTCATGGGACCATCGGTAAAAAAAAAGTTACCTATCGTGACTAGAAGATTGTGTGATTTATGGAACTTTTTCAACCTTCCAAATGGAACTTTTCTCCAGTTCTGAGTGTAAAGCTAAGAACTGACAGTCCGACAATTTTTTCGCCTAAATATATTGCGATTCCATGTTTTTGTAGCGTGAAATTTATTTTTCAGGGACCCGAAGATCCGAAGCCCACTTACACCTTCGAATTGACAACGAGCTTCTTCTCGATCGATCCGTCGGGCTTGCTGATCGTGAACGAGGAAAATCTCGATCGCGATCCACCCAGTCCCGGTCGTTTCCGGTTTCAGGTTGTGGCACGCGAGAAAACTGGTATAGCCGCCTCGTCGCCGCTTTCGTTCGTTGTCACTCTCAACGACGTCAACGACAACGCTCCGCAATTACCAATGACTCCACCCATAACCGTTCAAGCCGGTGAAGCGAGGCGGGAAGTCATTAAGGTTGGCACTTTCGTTTTCATTATTATGGCTCTATCATTAAACGTTCATTAGTCAAACCTCACCCGCAGAGACACGCGATTTTACCGGTAACGCAATTTTTTGTTGTTGCAATTCCCACAGGTCACGGCAACCGACAATGACGAGGGTGAGAACGCAGAAATAACGTACAGCATCTATCACGTGTCCAACAATGGATTGCAAAAATTTAAGATCGATCCTAAAACCGGTGTTATCGAGTCGGTGAGAAAATTAAACGCCGGCGAACAATACAGCATCACGATCCAAGCTACCGACAATGGCGGAAAATATTCGCAGACCATTGTCGAGGTGAATGTTATACCCGGACCGAATACCAGAAGTCCGATTTTTCAACAAGCCGTCTACGAGGTTCAGGTCAGCGAGGGAGCATCGATCAATTCGACCGTCGCTACAATCACGGTGAGTCCGAGAAAAAGCTAGTTTACGCTACTTATTTCCAAACTTATTTTTACTTCGTGTATTCGCGTCGAATTACAATCGGGAAGAAAATTGATCTCTACTACTCAATCAAATGTAAATTTTCAGCGTGTTTCTCGCGATTAAGGAAATTGGAGCGTTTTACACGCGTCAAATGAGTGCTACATTTTTAAGTCGTTTATAGAAATTTTTACGCATCTTATACTACATCAGATGTCCTTAAGGAGGGTCTCGCTGCGCGCTGACTTCGCATAAGTTCGACAACAATAAGAGAAAATTGCAAGTATTTCTTGATGGTGCAAAAATCTGAAAAAAATCATGTATACTAAAGGTATTGAGAAGATTAATTTTGCATAATAATAAATTCATTAAAAAATTAATTTTTTAACAAATTACCCGGCAACAAAACTTTTTTTTTAATGAAAACGATTCGTTTATTTTTCTGAATACGTATGCATTTTTTCAGATTTTTAAGTAATCGTTGACTTTTGTTCTATAAAAAAAATAAAAAATCAACAATTACTTAAAAATCTGAAAAAATTCATACGTATTCAGAAAAATAAACGAATCATTTTCATTAATAAAAAAATTTTGTTGCCGGGTCATTTGATAACCAATTAATTTTTTGATGAATTTGTTAATAACATTTTGCAATTATTATTATGCAAAATTAATCTTGTCAGTACCTTTAGTATACATGATTTTTTTC
>JAPYZD010006252.1:0-14971 GCA_030522725.1 Ichneumoninae sp. B BG-2022a | reverse complement strand
GAAGATTAATTTTGCATAATAATAATTGCAAAATGTTATTAACAAATTCATCAAAAAATTAATTGGTTAACAAATTACCCGGCAACAAAACCTTTTTTTATAAAAATGATTCGTTTATTTTTCTGAATACATATGACATATTTTTTCAGATTTTTAAGTAATCGTTGATTTTTTATTTTTATTTGTAGAACAAAAATCAACGATTACTTAAAAATCTGAAAAAATTCATACGTATTCAGAAAAATAAACGAATCATTTTCAGGGAAAAAAAAGTTTTGTTGCATTTTCTCTTATTGCTGTCGAACTTATGCGAAGTCAGCGCGCAGCGGGACTCCCTCCTTAAAGGGAGTCTAAACACGGATGAGTGCGAGCGAGACAGAGTAAAAATGTGGAATACATTTCTCCGAAGCGATTCTATAAAATGAAAAACCCAATTTTGAGTTGGTGTTTAGCTCCACCTTAATCTCAATCCCGAACGTAAACGCTGTAATATTCGAAATCCGAGGAATTATTAATTCTAACATTATCGTTCCCAGATAGAAAAACGTGCCGAGCGTTCGTCACAAAGCCGTCAAGTACGCCCGCATGTGACGATATTGTGACGGCACGGCGTTTTGATACCAAAACCTGCTTGCACAGTTCCAGCTCACTGGAGCTTCACGTCAAGATGGCGGAGCTCTACGCCAAGCTGGAAGTGTGCAAGTAGCTTTTGTTATCAAATCGCCGTGCCGTCACAATATCGTCACATGCGGACATACTTGATGGCATTGTGCCGGCACGACGTACGTACCCGTGCTAGCACCGAGTAGATCCTGTGCCGTCACATGTCTATCAGGGTTAGGTCGAATCACTGACGATAGAGAACCATGCATTGCCAGCAACGGCTTTGTATCGGCGAGGATGCCAAAGATGGCGTCCGTGCACCGTGCCGGCATGTTTATCTTTCGATGACGAATTTCTCGTCGGAAATACCGTTGGGATCGAGTAACGGTAAACTAGCGAAATCGAACTGAATTTATCGTCGCAGGTAAATCACAGTTATCGCGACTGTACGCGCATGCGCGGGAAGTGGAAAGCAAGCGTTTTATCGTTGGATGGCCCTGAAGATATTTGCACGAGACTAAATTTCATCAAGTTATAACGGCTGTATTTTGCATCGCACAAATTTCGCTCGGGAAAGTTCACTCGGAGAAAAACATCCTACGAGTGAATTTTGTTTTTTCTTCCAAAGCAATGCATTACCAGAAACTTGACAAAAATGCAGTTTCATGAGACGCGGATATCTTCAAGGCAATTATTGTAGGGACGTTGGAATGAACGATTTTTATTCAACATATATTATTTAACAAACTTATTATGAGAGCCCGCATATGGAATTCAATATAGCCGAGTGTGTGCGTTTTCGAACGCGATTCGGATAATATAGCCGTTTCGTCGTGTCGTCCTCAGAGATACCGTTTGTTCTAAAAAAAAAACAGCCCCAGAGAACTCTGAACTCTCTTAGGATGAACGTGTAACACGTTCACGTAGACTTAAAGTTCATCCCTGTGCGCGAAGGACTGTAGAATGTTTCTTCTCTCTTCCATCGTGCGTTTTTTGTCCTTGGATAATTTGCCCTTCAGCAATCCGTCGATTCGAGTTTTTTCAGTCTGAACGAACACGTCGCCGCGCTCCATTATCCTCTCCATTGTTTTGACGTAAACTCTAGCTGCGCTTCGATGCTCCTCCGGTAGGGTGTCCTCGAAGACCTTCGCCTTGTTCAGCAAAGCCTGGAAAAAATATTTTTAAAAGTAATAAAATAATTTTTGTATAATATACAATTTTTTTTTTTTGGGGATGAAAAACCGATCTTACCTGTCGATCCTTCTCGCCGCTCGACTTGAACTCCTCGGCGATTCTGTCGAGCTGCTCCACGCATCCGGGCAGTCCGAGATAAACGCCAGACTTGGATTTGACGAATCGTTTTATATTCTCGGCAGTGAATTCGTCGTCCTTCTCAACAACGAGTCTGTGCGGTTTGCTCTGTCCCTGAACGAACAGAAGAACGGCGGGGAAGTCCTCCTTCTTGATATCGTAACGTTGAGCGAGATCGGAATTGTCCTTGTTGCCGAAGTCCTTGACACCGACCTCGGCGACGAGAAGATCACCGGAGTCTTTCGTGTCGGCCGCTACCTTGCCGAATTCCTCGTGCTTCTCGCCGTACGGAAACGCCACGTCGAACTTAACGACCGCGGCCTTGAACTTCGAGATCACCTGCGGAAAGAACGCAAACGGAAAATCGTCAGTTTGAATTTCCCGCGTGAACGGCGCTCGTACTGGCGGCCATGTTTCCACGGTGGTCACGCGACTACCGACGGAAGCCACGACGACTTTTACCGTCGGTAAAGAAATTCTCAGAAGTCTGTCAAAACTCTATCCCCAAAAAACACGAAGTCGCCAATAGATCGATAAAATTTGCGTTTCAGTTAAAGAATAATATACACACACACATATATATATATATATATATATATATATATACTGAGAAGCTGAATGACAACATTAAAAAAATAAGAAAATGGCCGGTTCAATCTTGGCGCATCTCCCCTCGTATCCATGACAACGACGTCCTCGCGTAGAGAAACGCTGCACGGTACAGTCGGCCCAAAAAGCGAATCTACAGTTACACCGATCCTTATCATTTATGAAAAGTAATTGACAGAATTTCGCTCACTCGAAAGGAAAGATCGATCGCAACGAAAAAGAAGATAAACATATATGTCTCACCTTGTCGAAAGACGCTGAATCGAGAGGAACGCATCCTTTGCAGTCCTCGCCGGCGACGTGGCTGACGCCAGCCACAGCAATAACAATCATCACGACCACGGCTCTCATTTTTTTGTTGTATATTTTGTAAACGGTGTCAAAAATCGTCGCTAAACGCGAATTGTCAACGATTATATTAAAACGATCGTTGAGCGATGAATCACCGAGGAAGAGTGTCGAATCGTCGTGTTTTAACTGTCCGAGCAGCAGAAACAACGAGCAGCTTCTACGGCGCTGCCGGTTCTGACACTGCACGGGTGCCGCGAACACACTCTCTCCTAGTCGCTCTCCGGGGTCTCCCTTGGTTTCGTTCGACAGGCCGTAACGCGTTTAGCGGCTCTATGCGAATTAGCGTTAGAGACGCGCGGCGAGATGTTTAACCTTCGGGCTTTTTCGGTTCGCTCTTTAAGTTTTTCTTTCGTTGATTATTGTTATTACGGTTACGCGCGTTCGGGTTCATAGGCGGTCGGGCGGTAATAAAAGTCTCGCGTGAACGATTCACGTTGAACCGTGCTTGACCCGTGTCGGTCGTACTATTATCTACATACTACCGCAGAACCGGGGAGCAGGTGGATGGCAACGGTATGTAACGTGTACCGGGGTTAGTGCGGACGCACGGTGTATCGCACCTCGAACAATAGTTTCTACCCGGGGCGAATTCTGCCGGCGGCCCATCACGAATTCGTCGAATCAGAATCGACCACGAAGCCGCCCGTACAGCGTATTACAACGGACTCCTTCGTGCATCTCAACGCGCAAGTCCGCACGCAAACGTACTACATTTTCCGGCGCTACGCTTTGTGTGTAAATGCGATTGTGTGGGTGCTGTTTTCCGTTCGCACTGCACGATGTGGTACACACGTATATGATAAAGTGCGCAGAGTGCATTGGGCACTTGTCGCGAAGTAAACTGATCGATAAAATTAAAAAATAACAATGCTGAACCAGCGACGAAGCCTCGGGGCGGGGGGAGTTGTACGGACCGCGAAGGGAATTCTTGCTCGAAGGCTGAAAATCGATCGGGGATAAAAGTAGACGAGACTGCAGGTCGCATAACTTTATCGTTTTCTAATAAAAGACTCGGGTGGACGTAAAAATAGCTGTGAAGAATTTTAATCGACTCGATTTCTACGTCATTCGGCGATGTTTGTTGTTCTTATTATCGATATGAATGCAAAGCGCTTTTAGAGACCTTTTGGGGTATGTAACGTTTTTAATCGATTTTAAAAAAGTAGTTGGTAAAACTTAAATCGACTCGTTCGTACGTCGATTGATGACTTTTATTATTGTTACTAATAATATGAATGCAGAGCGCGTTTGGAGAGCTTTATGCAATAGTACGAGCCGAAGGAAATATAGTACCGCGTCGAAAAAATTGGTATAAAGATTTTTTTTATCGTTAAAAAAAAATAGTTCGTAAAATTTAAATCGACCCGATCGTACGTCGCTCGATGACTTTTGTTATTGTTACTGATAATATGAAAGCAGAGCGCGCCTGGAGAGCTTTTGGGCCATACAGTAGGACCTCGATTGAATGGACACTTCAGGACCGGATGTCCATAGAATCGAGGCTCTTTAAGCTCCGCCCCTAGAATGCGTCGGACCGTTCACGCGCTTGTGCCCAGTATCGTATCATGTAGTCACGGTGCCCTTGCATATTATTTCTTTTATTTGTAAAAATGATACGTAATATTTATGGGTATTTTTGCGTATTTTAAAAAACAATATTCAGCATTTTTTTCTAACACTTTTTTTTATTATTTGCAGCGTTTGAGCACTCGATTCGACAAGTTCGTGAGAGTACGAAACTTGTCGTTATTACTATTGAGGTTATGCACGAACGCGCGCAAAACATCGCATTCACTGGCAATTTCACTCGGCCGCGTGTTTGTTCAGTAGCTTCAGTTTCTCTTTGTTCGTGATTATTTATTCTTATTGTAACGTCCTGCCTCTTATCAATAATATTTGCATCATATTATTTTCAGTTATTTTATTTCTCGATTATATTAAATTCATTTTTATCTAACTAATATGCTCGACCGTTCTCACGATCGAGTCATCCGAATATTTTATAAAACAATAACCACGCCACCGGACGTACGGATCGAATTTCACCGACGAATATCCGCGCTCGATCACGCGAGGGCGTCCGTCGCTGCCGACTCCCGGAATCGCGGAGTTCTCAAGGCTCAGCGCGCGCGTGGCGGGCTAATTTAGCAATTTTGGGTCGCTTGACGAAAATTATCGTCAAGCGAACAGTTAGTTCAATTCAGGCAGTCTTACTCGATAATCGTAACGGTACAGTCGACGAGCTGGTCTTCTACCAGACTCGTCTCTACACGAAACACTCTAACTTTAAAAGTAACACCGTATTTCTTTTATCAAATCTTTGTAACATTAAACCCAGTTGATAAATTTTATATTCAAATAAACTCGGTTTCCACACATATACCCGGAACAGGATATTTATTCTTTTCGGAGGACGAACCCCATCAATCTTTTATAGTCGCGTACACGTCTACCATTAAAAGCCACCTCTGAGGTTCACCGATCAAGGGCCACCTCTGAGTCGCCCGCGTACAAGTTTCCTATCATACCTCTGAGACACCGGCGTCCAAGTTATTCGCAATCCCTTCGATCGGTGGGCACAAGTCGCTACGACGACCCCTGAGACGTGACACTTATTTTTGGTATTTCCATTATTATCTGACATCTACTTTTGGTTATGATATGTACGACACGTAACTTGCGGGGTGCTGCCGAATGCTACCTGGACGAAGAACTATATTTACGATACTGGTCGGCATGGCGTAAATGTGCCCCATCATGCGCGAGACGTAGTGGGAGCAAAAAAGTAGGGATTGTCCATACAATCGAGGTCCTTAAAATCGAGGTCCGAGTGTAGTACGAGGCGAAATAAATATAGTACCGCGTTGAAAAAATTGGTATAGAGATTTTTTTTTCGATAAAAAAAATAGGTGGTAAAATTTTAATCGACTCAATCGTACGTCGCTCGATGACTTTTGTTATTGTTACTAATACACTAGGACCTCGATCTGGGCGCCCTTGATCTTTTCCGCAGTCCCCACGACGGAGCGAATATCGATCGATGCGACCCGTGGAGGGGAAGCTATAGGGCGATCCAGACAGTGCCGTAAGGCAAAACAATAGTTTTCGGGTGCTTCATTCGGGCGAACAACATAACCTTCAACCAAAGCCGATAACGAAATACCGCGATGATGGCGGCAAAACGTCGACTGACAAATTACGATCGATTAAGAATTAACGATCAATTGAATGTCGGAAAAGCCGTCGTGGACATCGCAAACCCGAGAAACTTTTTTCTATAACCCGAGAAAAACGTACCGAGGGGCCCACGGTACGTAACATGGCACTGGTCGCGACTCTGAGAGCTGCGCACTGTCAGTATGGGCGGGGCATGGGCAACCTTAACATCGGCAGGTGCTATGCGGACCCGGTCCCGCCGCTGTGTCGGAAATCGAGGTCCTAGTGTAATATGAATGCAGAGCGCGTTTGGAGAGCTTTTGGACAATAGTACGCGCCGAAATAAATATAGAACAGAGTCGAAAAAATTGGTATAACGACTTTTGAAATCAATAAAAACAAAAAACAAAATGATAAAGAACCTTAACCTTTATTAATCTTAGTGCACAGTTCAAGCCCTTTAACGATTAATGCACGACCGGACGCGCGACCATAAATTACAATTGTTATTTAATATTTCACGTGTCACCGTCGACCGACTTATTGACCGTCTTGTCCTCCGTCTCGGTGCCGGATGACTCCGTCGAAGGCCTTCTCCTCTGACCGCTGGCCTTACCAGGCCAGTCCCGAAACAGTCTTTCCTCCTCGCAAAAATAATCCCTCAGTTCATCCAAGTTTGCGCAGTGTTCCGCTGCAGTACCGAAAAATATTATTTACTTATCTATTTATTTGTTTACCTCAATTCATTACCGTGAAGAGTTTCAGATGGCTCGAGTTCGCCGCCGAAATCCTTTGGGAGGCATTTCGGTTGTATGTGCTCGTAGATTTCCGAAATTTCACCAGTATGAAGATGCAACTGCAAAAAAAAAAATATATATATATACACATATCGCACCCCAAGAACAACAGAGCAATATCTCTTATGCGATTGCCATATACAGGGTGTCCCATTTTAATCTTACACCTGATTTATCGCGAAAAATACCGCCCCGATCAAAAATTGAATTCAATGCAAGTTTTAGGGTTCGAAGGGGGACATAAAAAAAAAATTTTTTTTGTACCACAATTCAAAATGGCGGCGCTAAGAGGGCCCACATGTTTTTTTTAAATGGAAACACGACATTTCTTTGTCACTAAAAAATTTGTCGGATGAAAACTAACATCTTTTGTAGGAACATTTTTTTGATAAAGTCCATAATTTTTGGAGTAGAACACCATTTTTTACTATTTTAGCGTTACCCAGGGTGTACCACGAGGACCCTAGCAAGTTGATGGACCGCAAACGGGCCGAAAAACGGACTGTACATTTTTTGTTGGCATTTGGTCTTTTTTCTGTTGCGGAAACCGAAAACGGACCGAACGTTTTTTTTCGAAAAATTTGCTTTGGTTCGTTTTCGGTTCGCGCAACCGAAAGAGGACGAAGATCGTATTTTTATTCTGTCGTTTCATTAAAAAAGGACTAAGATCGTATTTCTGTCGTTTCATTAAAAACAGAATTAAAAGGAAAACAACAACAAAATTTTTAAACTTTGCCAAAAATTTTAATGAAAAACATTTGGTCCTTCCTCAGTTTCCGCAACCGAAAAAGGACCAATCTAAACGTACGGTCCGTTTTACCGTTTTTGTGGTCCGTTTCGTTCTCCAATGGACGTGTCCATTTTTCTGTGTTTTTTAGTTTTTTCCCCTAAAAGCAGCCGACCGTCAACTTGCTGGGGGAGGTAAAGTTTTTAACATCTCAAATGTAAGTGTGCGCGCGTCTGTGTATGGGTATGTGTGCGTGTGTGCACACACACACGCACGCCACCAAAACCGCCGTTCACCACCAAAACCACCGTTCTACTCCAAAAATTATGGTCTTTATAAAAAAATGTTCCTACAAAAGTAGTTAGTTTTGATTCGACAAATTTTTTAGTGACCAAGAAATATCGTGTTTTCAATAAAAAAAAACACGTAAGCCATCGTAGCGGCGCCATTTTTAATTGTGGTAAAAAAAAAATAAATTTTTAACTCAATTTTTGATCCGAACCGTATTTTTCGAGATAAATCAGGTGTAAGATTAAAATGGGACACCCTGTAAGATATTACACTGTCGTTCCGAGAGTGCGATATATAATTTTTGAAATTTTTATTACACTGTGAAAATATTTTTCCCGATCGAACGATCACTTATTGACTGACCATGTTGAAGAATTCGCGGTTCATGAACGGTCTTAAGAGGGCCAATATTTTGTCCACGAACCAGACGCAATTGACCACACGGATGGCTTTCAGTCTGAGCGGCAGTGCGTCCTGGAGGTACTCGAAGAATTTTCGTATAGTGCCTATCGATATTCTACTCAAGTGTCCGAGTTTCACACCCGTCATGTCGAATAAAAATACGTAACCGGGTGTGCAGCCGTCGTTGTAAAGGCTTGCGTCAACCGTCATCATCATCAGTTTCATTACGTCGTGCATCACGTACGAGCTCGACCGGCAGTCTATCAGGCGATGCATAATCACCTTGTTCCCGTAATTGTCCGGCTCGTGGAGGGTGAAAAACGCGCTGCACATATTTTCATCGTTAAAAATTATTTGATTTCACTCCCTGCGAAAATTGCAGTTTTGTAAGTAATAACTTGCCATACAAATGCGATAAAGCGAACTTTATACGCACGCTGTGATGTAAGTCATACGACCTGTACGAGTACCACAGGAGCACGAGCCGAAGGCGTGCGCTCCCTGTGGTACGAGTGCGACGAGTGCGACTCACTTCACAGTCAGCTTATCATGTTCGCTACACTGCACTAGTAACGCATAATATTTTTTGCAACGAATGCAGAACTGCTACTCAGTGCGTGCCGATTGTGGCGCTGTACAGCCAGCGTGCGTAAAGTACGAGAAGCGTGCGTAAAGTACGAGAAGCGTGCGTAAAGTACGAGAAGCGTGCGTAAAGTACGAGAGAAGCGTGCGTAAAGTACGAGAAGCGTGCGTAAAGTACGAGAAGCGTGCGTAAAGTACGAGAAGCGTGCGTAAAATACGAGAAGCGTGCGTAAAGTACGAGAAGCGTGCGTAAAGTACGAGAAGCGTGCGTAAAGCACGAGAAGCGTGCGTAAAGTACGAGAAGCATGCGTAAAGTACAAGAAGCGTGCGTGACGTACGGGAAGCGTGCGTAAAGTACGAGAAGCGTGCGTAAAGTACGAGATGCGTGCGTAAAGTACGGTCAGCGTGCGCAAAGTACGAGAAGCGTACAAGGTACGAGAAGCGTGCAAGGTACGAGAAGCGTGCAAGGTACGAGAAGCGTGCAAGGTACGAGAAGCGTGCAAGGTACGTGAAGCGTGCAAAGTAAAATTCGCCCGACGTGCGCATGCGCTGGGTATTTATAGCACACTTTGCTGTAAAGCGCCACTTACGCCACGCGTTACAGGCACGAAAGTGGGACTGTTTGTGCACGTGTTACAAAAAGTACTATTCTGTATGATAATTTTTGTTCTCTCTTATGTCCCTCATATCATTCTTTTAAACATGAAAAAAGGAAGCATATGTTTTCGAGATTTTTATGTCGGTATGTTCAGAATCTACCGAAACATTATAATTTGTTTATAAAAAAATAAGCTACAAATTGATATTTGCACGTTACTAATCATGAGTAATTATTTTATTTTAGATTCTAGCCAAGAATTTAACCAGCATAACGAGGAAATTGATTTGCAGCCTTTTTGTCGAATCCGTACACGCCAATCTCGTCTGGCTGTCTGGAGGCTGAGAGGGAACGATAACGAGGGGAGGAATAAGAGGAAGAAAGAAATAAAGAAAGGAGGATATCGAGCGCTCGGCCCCGCGTCCTATTAAGCGCAACAAACATGTTATTGGCAGGCTCACAAATTGCACCGGGGCGACCGGCTCGAACGAATTTTCCGGTGCGGTTATGGCACGCGTCCGAGAGACACACCGATACGACTTTTCCGCGCACTCAAACATAGAGACACGTAAATAGTTCACTACCGTGAAACCGTTTTTTTTTCATTCTTTTCAACTCGGGTCCCGCGATTACCGATTTCGATGAAACCGAAAACTCCAAGTCGAACAGGCTTTTTTTTTTATTATTTACAGGTATTTTTTTATTTATCCTTTTTTTACTTTATTGTAAATTAATACGGACAATGCACTGTACTATGGTATCGAATATTCATAGTCTTCAATTGCCTTGCAAATTTCTTATCACGCTCGTGTTGCATAATTTTTTGTTTTTTTTTTCAGTTTTGCAGAGATTATCCAGAGAAACATTTATTTTCAGTATATTATAGAAGACATAAATGACGCGTGCAAGCGATTTTGCTGATAAATATAGTCGGCATTAAACGCCTTATTGACAAATCTTGCAATTCATCGTTATCACCTTTGCGCACTTTTATTAATGAATGATTGGCGAAAATATGATGTGTTTGACACGAAGTGAGAACAAAAAACATTTTCAAAAACAAACTACAGAGGAGCCGTTGGATAAAACAACGTCCGCTCTGCATAATATTTATTTGTCGCGACCTCCATAATTTGCCGGAAGCGTACGATAAATAGTGGTAATCCGAGTCACAGTTCAACTATCAATTATCCTTTTTTTTATCTGCGAATTGAAGTTTAAAGAGAATTAATCTGCGAATGATAATCAAGGGAAATTGGGTCAGGGGGGGGAGGGGGGGAGGTGCCCATCGATGTCTGGTAAAAAAATTATAGATTAAAATTTTTTAATTAAAATATTTTTCCATAGCTAAATTATTTTTTCTATTTAAATCTGTATTTTATTGTAAAAGGGCGTGTCCCGTAAACAAATAAATAAATAAATAAATCAATAAGTCACATTGCTATCGAAATGTTCTGTTTTATTTTTATCTGTGAAAGGAGCAATTCGTAAATAAATTATCGATATCAAATACATTTTCAACTTAAGGTAGCTCAAGCGATTGGTGTTCATTTCGCCCAAATTCGAGAAATTCGGGCAAGAATTGCAAACACTTCCCGATGTTATAAAAATCTGAAAAAATTCATACTTATTATCGGCCCTGAAAAGACTAATTTTGCGTAATAATAATTTCAAAATGTTATTAACAAATTGTTGTAAAAAAAAATTGTTCATCAAAATATGCGGTAACTCAACTTTTTTTTAATGAAAATGATTCGTTCATTTTTCGGAATACGTATGCATTTTTTGAGATTTTTATCTTTATTTTGATTTTTGCACATTTTTCCATGTAAAAAACAAGATAAATCAAAATAAAGATAAAAATCTGAAAAAATTCATATGTGTTCCGAAAAATGAACGAAGCATTTTTATTTTAAAAAATTTGAGGTACCGCATATTCTGATCAACAATTTGTTAATAACATTTTGAAATTGTTATTATGAAAATCAGTCTTTTCAGTGCCTATAATAAGTATGAATTTTTTCAGATTTTTATAACATTGGGAAGTGTTTGCAATTCTCACACGAATTTTTCGAATTTAGACGAAATGAACACCACTCGCTGGAGTTACCTTTTTATCCTTATTTTTATTTTTGCACATTTTTCCATGTAAAAAACAAGACAATTCAAAATAAAGATAAAAATCTGAAAAAATTCATACGTGTTCCGAAAAATGAACGAAGCATTTTCATTAAAAAAAAAGTTGAGGTACCACGTATTTTCATCAACAATTTTTTTTCAACAATTTGTTAATAACATTTTGAAATTGTTATTATGCAAAATTAGTCTTTTCAGTGCCTATAATAAGTATGAATTATTTCAGAATTTTATAACATCGGAAAGTGTTTGCAATTCTGGCACGAATTTCTCGAATTTAGACGAAATGGACACCACTCGCTAGAGCTACCTTAAAGAAAGCTTTTTCCACCATTTTTTTTTGTTTCGAACCCCAGGGATATTTCCACGAGAACCTCGTTACGAATAATAAATCCTCGAGAATTTCCAACCCCATTCTTTATCACGGAAAAAATAAAAACAAACACCTTTTTTTTTCAAATCGTAATCGATGAAACCTCCTCCTCTTTAAGCTTAATGTTGTCGCTCGTTAATCTCTCCGGAGGATTTAATTTCTCGGTCGCGAATCATTCTGGTGCGATATATCTCTCGTACTTTCCCTCGCACCGGTCGAGCTGGCTCATAAACTCGTGGCTCTCGCGCCAATAAAAAAAAAAGAGTTCGGGGATGAAAAACCAAAATTAAAATTCCAACTCCCCCTCCCTCTCCCCTTAAGGGCTTACGCCACAGCAAATGGTTAAAAATGCATGCATATTTCGTGATTTTTTTTCTCGCTCGGCGTAAACAATTTTTTTTGGAAGTTCCTTTGCAGTGACCCCGATTTCAACTTATCATTTTATCAGAAACAATTTTTTTTATTGTTTCTTAAAAAGTTATGTATAACGCGGTCCTTGATAAGGGGGAAAAATAAACAAATTGGCAAAATGGTGACTATATGAAAAAAGTCGATATTTACCCATTTTTCAATCATTTTTAAAAATTATTATTGATAATTAAAAAAAAAATTTACAATTTTTTAAAAAATTTTGTTTATAATTTTTTTAAAATTATTATTTATAATTTTTCTTTGAGATACAAGATCGTCAAGGACTGAAGAGTTTGTTGAAGTAAACTATACATTTTTTTTTTAATCGCAATTTTATTGTGGCCTAAGCGAGTAGGAGGGTGAACGAATGGCAGAGTGCTATTTAAGAGTTTGTTTTTATGTACACGTACCAGGTTTTAAACGTTTGTTGAACAGCCTCGTTCCTCGGATCCCGATTTGCAAACAATTCGGGCACGGTCGATCTCAGCCTGTAATAAGCGCTCATGCACTTTTTCGTAGCCTCGACGTCGTAGTAACAACTGTGAGCGAATATCCCAAGCTGGGCGTCCGGTATTCCCGATAGGCCATTCTCTTCGGACCATCTACGAAGTTCGTTCAGTAATTCGTCGGTCAATTCCGGATATTTTTTTCTCGAATCCTCGATCGTGTGGCCGAGCTTCATCTTAATTTTTTTTGTTTCTCTTTTTCGCTCCTTTTCTTTACAGTTCTATTTCACTGTTCTTCGTTTTGTTTACTCGAAAAATCTTTCACAGTAGCACTCGATGACTCCCTCGACGCTCTGCGAACATTTTTCAAACTTTATAGTCGGAGTGCAAAACAAAAATATAATAATAGAAAATATCTTGAGAAAAAAATCTCAAATGCAAGGATAATAGCAAGGATATAGCAAAATTATTATTAACGTCAATTAAATATTAATATTAGTTAAATACTATAAAAATATATTGTAAATTTAATGTACTGGAGCTGGAAATTTTCTTACATTAATTTCATTAATTGAACATTAATGCACTTTTTTGTGGACGTAAAATACCAGATAATAAAATTACAAATTTTTTGCCTGAACACAAATGTTAATTAAAAATAAAAATGTTACTGGAAAATTGCAAATTTTACATAAATTACGATTTATGTAAAAAAGCTTCCAATACCGTTCATTAATTCTCAAATTCTTTTTTTTTTACAGTGAATATATTTTTAGCAGTTTTGTAACAAAAATTATTTGTGACACAGCTTGACACCACATCCTCTATTGAGATTGCCTCAATACTTTATATTATACTTATATGAATTTATAATTATCGATACAAATATTAACTTTAATTAAATATTATTATCAATTAAATACATTCTTCTAAAATCTGAAGAATAAAAAGTGTGTGTGTGTGTACATACATACACGCACACACACTCACACTTACATCCGGACATTTTTTCTAATTGTGATTTTTCAACGTTTTGGAACATTCTGAGCACGTTTTCATTAAAATCCCGAAATTTCTTTTTTTTTGCCATAACAAAGCTTCCTCCACGAGGAAGCAAAAACATACGTGTTTTTGAGAGGTACGCCGATATCGCGTTAAATTTCTTACCTAAGTGACAAAGTGTGAAGTAGTTCGGGCGGGGATTCGCGTCGCTGTCGCCGTCGTAGCGCGCATTGGCGAACTGATATCCGTAGGAGGATTATTGTTTCGAAGGAGCTCGCGCGGGACAACGCGAGCGCTATCGCACATACGAAGCCCCCGGTTATTACGAAAGACTACTGGGGAGTCACCAAACGGCGAGAGCTCGCCGAGACATTCGTGAACGCGTTCTGTCGATGGAGTGATAACAACGCAAAACGTTTTGCGGATGTCCGTCGAGTAGCGGACAGAGTCGAAGTTCGACGCGGACGGAGAGAGAAAAACAGCTGTAGCCGATGGAAATCCTATCGGTTACGCGTTTACTCTGCGCTTGCATAATATCGCAGTTTCCTTAACCCCCCCACCTTTATTTACTCGATTAGGTAATCGTGCAAATTTATTCTCCATTTAATTAAGGTAAAGGTACCAAGGATCAGACGGTTAAGAGCAGCCTAAGATTCCAGCAGTTATTAATTTGTCAAGAACATTTTTTTTCTTCAAATAACCGAAACCAAAATCAAGCTGATAGTTTCTAGTTTCCAAAAGTCACCGGTTGATTATAAAAGGATAAATATTTTTTAAATTACCGAAGAAAGTATCAAGAGAGCCGAAATGTACCGATCTTCGGACGCGGTTTCTCAGCACGTCCCTATATTCGGACACTGCGTGTCCCAATGTTTCGGACGATCGTAGATTTCGAGAATTCTGATGTGCGAACTTTTAGTTAATATTGACTAAAAGAATGAAATCAATGAAAGAATAAATCAATGAAAACAATAATATTTACGCGAAACAATAATGAAGATAAGATACGTAGAAAACTGGCCAATCTAACCTTTTCGTACTGTCCGATTATTCGGTCGCGTATGTAGTAACGTTTCGACCATTCTTCGGACACTATATCGTCGGTGTTTTAACAGAATTCAACAATAGAAAATAATTTAGGCTTAAACCTTGTGTAACTTTTTTTCTGTGCATCAT
>JAPYZD010006251.1:0-16926 GCA_030522725.1 Ichneumoninae sp. B BG-2022a | reverse complement strand
TTTCAGATTTTTATAACATTGGGAAGTGTTTGCAATTCTTGCCCGAATTTCTCGAATTTAGGCAAAATGAACACCACTCGCTCCAACCTCCTTAAATAAGATCGAATAACCGCGCCGAGTCATCGCGAGCAGCGATCACTCGGCGCGTAACAGTGTACACAAGACAAACGAGGAATGGCAAAAATCTACGCAAGTGGAGTTTTGCCCAGAGTTTCGAACCCAGATAATTTTCACGAAATTTATCATTGCGATTTTACGAAATTATTTTTTACTGAGCGCTCGCGAACGAGCTGCGCGAGGCGCGGAGCTTCCTCGGCGATTCTCTTGCGCCGCGTGACCCGCGGAGATCCCCGTTTTGCCCGAACCTTCGGTTTCGACCGGGGAAAGTCGAGAGGGTGGCGAGTAGAAAAATATAAAAAAAGGTGAAAAAAGGTAGAAGTAAAAGAGAAGCGAGGGCAGAGAGTAAGGATCGAGCGAATCTCTGGAGCACTCTGGCCCTCTCGCCATTCCCCAAATCCAACGTCACGGACGCTCCGGGCGAGGGGGGGGGGGGGTAGAGAGCTTCTTTATCTCCATACCCGCCCTTTGTGGCTGGTCGTCTGTGGCTTCCCTTTTCCCCTCCCCCTCCCGGTAAACCGCAACGAATGTCTCCACCGAATATCTCCTTCTTTATTACCGACCCGCTCTTCGTCTCGCGAATTTCCACTTATACTTCGGGCATTAATCTATTCCTGGCTCGGGGAGATGGGAGTGGACTCGGATTTTATTTACGCCGAGCGCTGCCACGGAGAGGTTTTTATTTCTCATTTTTTTTTTAATCAAGGCAATGCGAAAGTTTTTATAATTTTTTTCAGAATTTTTTGGATCGCATTGTTTTTAGATATCAAAAAATTGATCTTTAAAAAAACCCTGTATGTTAAAAACTGTTAGTCGTACAAAAAAAACGTTTGAGACATAAAAGTTGTAGTTTCAGATTAACTTTTGAAAACAATCTTTTGTAGGTTTTTTTCGATGGAATAAACGTTTATTTTTATGACAAATAGACGAAGATATTTTTTTTCAGCCAATATGTCATGTTTGATTTTTCTTTAAAAATTCCAGAATATACTCTCAAGTGTGTAAAGTGATCTCATATTTTTTTTTGGATGAGTGAGACACCCGTTTGATCGCTATGCTCCGTTTAAGATTGATTTTTTATTTAAAAATCCCTTTTTTCAATGAAAAATCCCCAATCCTTTTTTTATTTGATTTTTTATCTTCTGTTATTATGGAGAGTATCATAATTTTTATAAAATTCAATGGAATATGATAAATATCTCTCTTATTATGAAAAACCGATCTTAAACGGAGCGTAGCTATCAAACGGACCTCTCAACCATTCAAACTAAAATATGAGGTCACTTTACACACATGAGAGTATATTCTTGCATTTGTTAAAGAAAAATCAAACATGACGTATTGCCCGAAATAAAATATTTTCGTCTATTTGTCATAGAAGTAGATGCTTATTGCATTCAAAAAAATCTACAAAATTTTATTTTCAAAAGTTTATCTGAAACTACAACTTTCATGCCTTAAAAGTTTTTTCTTTACGACTAATAGTTTTTAAGATATAGGGGTTTCATTTTTAATGTTCAATTTTTCGATATCTCAAAAAAATACGATCCAAAAATTCGGAAAAAAAAATTACAAAAACCCCTTGTAAATAATCGTGAATTGTGATGAAGTTACAACTATTTTGAAGAGGGTCCAGTTTTTGACTTATACACAAAAAAAGATAATTTATTTGTTATAAAGAAATTGTATTTGTTATAAAGAAATTGTATTTGTTATAAAAAAATTGTATTTGTTATAAAGAAATTGTATTTGTTATAAAGAAATTTTATTTGCTGTAAAGAAATTTTGTTTGATGTAAAAAAAAATTATTTTTATATAAAGAAATATTTTCTCTCCGTGCGGGCGGCGATGAAGGTCGGGAGAGAACCTACGTATATAGAGACGCTGAGGCCACGGTATTCTCGAGAAGTGGAAATGGACCGTACCGGGTCAGACGCCCGGAGCCGAGCCGACGGACGGACGGACGGAAAATGTGTGTGTGCGCGTAAGCGAGCTATCGTCGGAGCTCATGCGCGATCGATTTTTCCCTTTCCATACTGATTTATTAGAGCCAAAAAACTGTGACAGAGAAGAGGCATGACACAATCACACACACACGCACACACACCGCGGCGGCTCGCACTCCGAACGGGAGAGGATGCAAAATAATCATCCCTTGGCGCCGTTATCGACGCGACAGAAAATACCGTGATACGCGAATGGAAAATTCGCCTCTCGAGCGGAGACTTCCGAGAAGGAAGGCTTCGCGGAAAATCGCTCCAGGAATGGAAATGTTGAGGGATGTGTTTAGGTAAGAGTGGGGAAATTTTGTTTTTTTTTTTTTTTTTTAATTTATGATAGGTATTGGAGGTTTTTTTTTAGATAAATTGTTTTTATGAAGTTTTAGACTTTATGGACATTTTTGTTAACTTCAGGCAAAAGATTTGTAATTTTTATATCTGGCATTTTTAGTAATACTGAATGTATTTATTGACAATATATTACATGGTGTGGATGCTGGTAATTTTTAAATATTTTTTACAATTTATAATTATTGTATTGACTTTTGCTATTTATAAGATTATCGCCAATCGGCCATCGACCTAAGTCCTTCAGTGTCTGGGGTAAAATGGACTATTTTTTTTTTTTTTTAAGTGATGAAAGGTATTGGAGGTTTTTTTTAGACACATTGTTTTTTGTGGAATTTTAGACACTTGTGCGTTGCAATTTTTACAGTAAGATTTTTATTATTTATGGACATTTTTCATAACTTCAGGCAAAATATTTGTAATTTTAATATGTATTATTTTTATTTTTAGTAATTTTTTATTCTCAACAAAATGTACATATATGGTCAATTAATGTAAGTAATGTAAGCAAATTGAATAATGGATCATAATGGTCATTGTAAATAACGCGATAAACAATGCGAATAGATTCATAACAGAATTTATTGTACACGTTTAACCTTTGAAAAAGGGGAACAACTTGCAACCGAGCGTAAATTTTTTAGTTTGGTTTCTTTGTAATAATAACAATTCTTCATTTAATAAATACAATTTATGCGCTCAGTTTAATAGCAATTGGAATTTCATCATTCGAATATTCAATTTATAAAAATTACTCGAAATATTCTAATTATGCGAATTTTTAAAAGTTATTCATATTTTTGAATATTCAATTCAAATTTTCAATTGAATATCAATATTAAATTCAATTCAATTCGAAATATTCGAACTTTTGTAATATTCATGAATATTCGTATTAATTCGATTTTTTTTCTTTCAATTATTCACAAATATTCGAATAATTCGAATTTTTGTAATTATTAATATTTTTGAATATTTAATTCAATTGATTTTAAACGCTAATTCAATTCGAAATAAAAATTATTCGAAATAGTCGAATTTTTGTAATACTCATGAATATTCGAAATATTTAAATTTTTTAAATTATTCATATTTTTAATTATTCACATAATTAAATTCAAACGTTAATTGCGCACCCCTGCTTTTCAGGCCTTCCCACCGTCCGTCAAAACTCGTCAAAATTTTGGGTCGCCCATTGTAGTGCGTCGATGGGTGTAAACCATTTTTTAACGCTGGCCTCCGTCGATACGCGTGCTGCGGGTTCCCAGGGCGTGTTCCGATCGCCCGCGTATGTCCACGTATCGGCAACGGCACATCAGCCGTCAGTTCGCCATCGCGGATGTGCGTGCAATATACATAGACGGCGCAAAAAAAAATCGTCCCGTATGACGGGCCACCAACGAGCGCTCCCTTTGAAGTGGCAATATGTGGCTCAAAACGGTTTCCGGAAATCTGATAGATTTTCGTTGATATTCAATGTTCCGCTTCGTATTAAAAAGCGGCGACGTCGATTTTTTTTTTTTTTTTTTTGAATTTTAATCTCCCCCTCGCGAACATGCCCGAGCATCGATACTCGTCAATATCCGGCTATAAAATGTACCGTATCAGCTCGATAATTGATCACCGATAATGCACTTCGAGCTTCCGCTTGCCCATTATCAATGATCCGATATTTCAGAGTGTATCAGTATTGACATTTTTTTTTTAAGTTTTCTTTAACGTTGGACGTCCAATCTTCATTATTAAAAAAAAAGCATGGCCATATCATCCTTGCTTACCATACACTGTAAAAATTAATTGTAAATTTAATGTAATTAAAAATTTATTTTAATTTTTTAAAAATTTGTTTACATTTGATCGTTTAGCTCAATAATAATAATTAAATCTTCATTATTAAAAAAAGCATGGCCATGTCACCCTTGCTTACCATACACAGGAAAAATTAATCGTAAATTTAATGTAATTAAACATTTAATTTAAGTTTTTTTTTAAATTTGGTTAAATTTAATAATTTAGCTAAATAATAATAATTAAATCTTCATTATTAAAAAAGCATGGCCATATCACCCTTGCTTACCATACGCTGTAAAAATTAATTGTAAATTTAATGTACTGGAACTCGAAATTTGCTAACATTACGTACATTAATTGAACATTTATGTACTTTTTGATGAAAATTAAGAATTATAAAAAATAAATAGCATTATGAAATGTAAATAATCTTTGAAATGTATGTACTAAAAATGTACTAAAAATACCAGATATAAAAATTACAAATCTTTTGCCTGAAGTTAACAAAAATTTCCATAAAAAATAAAAATGTCTCTGTAAAAATGGCAACGCACATGTGTTTGAAATTTCATAAAAACGGTTTGTCTAAAAAAAAAAAAAAGTCCAATAATCTCCCTCTCGCGAACATTTCCCGAGTATCGATACTCGCCAATATCCGGCTATAAAATGTACCGTATCAGCTCGATAATTGATTACCGATAATGCACTTCGAGCTTCCGCTTGCCCATTATCAATGATCCGATATTTCAGAGCGCGTCAGTATTGAAAAAAAAAAAAAGACCTAAAAATTATAAAAATATATAGGGTAAATCGGGGAAAAATGGGCCAATGGGGCAAAATGGGACAGTGAGGGCAAAACTCAATTTTCCAATAATTTTTCGATGCCCCATTTTGTCCCAATGATACATCCGGATTTTCAACCCCGTTTTGCCCCACCGACCACCATCGGACCAACCAAAAGTTACCGGAAAATTGCGTTTTGTCTCATTATCCCGTTTTGCCCCGCTGTGCCATTTTGTGGCCATATCACCCTAGGGTAGTCCTTAACTTTGCCAAATTTTGAATTTTCTCGACACCACCCCGTATTATCGTGACGTATAAAATGAGAATGAAATTAATGCATTTTCAGAGATCGCTACCGGCTATTTAAAGAAAAATTATAAAAAATTGAATTAAAATAAAAAATTCGAGATTTCGTATAACGATTAAGAAAAAACTAAGTTTTTGACCCGATCGGAAATATTTATTTATACAGCTGCAATTTAAGTCCCCCATCAAAAATATCGAAAGTTCTGTGTGCATTAATTCAGGCCGATGTTTTTTTAACGTTGACCCTCCAATTGTCATTGTTTAAAAAATCATGTCCATGTCACCGCGACTTAGCCTATGCATAAAAAAAAATGATGCCAGTAACACTGTAGACGAAATGCAGTAAATATGAGGCGGATAGAAAAAAATCCATAGAAACGACACGAAAAAAAATAGTCCGGTAACGATACTGGACAGGCCATTCAGCACAGGGAGATTGTTCGATATGAGCGAACACTTTGTGTATTAAAAAAAAATGTCCGGGCTGCGCGAACAAAACGGATGACCAGCGTTTGACACTCGGACGGACTGCAAAAAAAGCGACATTGCATTCCGCGTCAGCTTCGACCCGGCAGCGACGGAGATGACGTTAAAGCGGAAAAAATGAATTTAAAAAACCTGTTGTAAAAAGCTTCGAGAAAATTGTATGTCACGCGGATCTCGCGAGTGCAAAACGGCAAAAAGGATGGCACATTTCAGTCCGGCGAAAGGTTCGGCGTCTCCGTAGGGCGTGAAAGAGGGTCGAGGGTTGAAGGAAGAGGGTTGTCGTTATCCGGGCCAGAACCATTATACTTCCTTGGATCGTGCGTTCCGCCAGTCGTCCGTTTGTCGGTCGCGTCTCGACCTAACCAACGTAGGGCGATCGGATGTGGCCAATAGTTGGGCGAAGCTGGAGACCAGTGTCGTCAACATTGGCATGCGAGCTTGGCCCGGTTATCGAGAAAGCCTTAAGTTATAAATACTTGCCAATAGTGGCAACCAATAGTGGCAGCCAATAGTGGAAGCCAATGGTGGAGGCCAATGGTGGAGGCCAATGGTAGAGGCCAATGGTGGAGGCCGGTGGTGGAGGCCAATGGTGGCGGCCAATGGTGGCAGCCGATAGTGGCAGCCAATAGTGGCGCAAGGGCGATCGAGAGGATCGGCCGATAATTGGTTCTTAAGTCCAATTACCTTCTGACGCTTGGTATTCATTTCGCAAAAGTTGGAGAATCGATATTCGGTTGAACATTGGCCTAAAATCGAAAAGTCGTTTGTTGGTGAGTTTCTGTTCTCGCCAAACGTTGGCGCCAAAGCGACAAACCAACAATTGGCGAGTTAATACTCAGTTCACCATTGGCCGCAAACTGTTAAACCAACCATTGGCGACCGCAAATTATTAAACCAACCAATGGCGCACAAATACTCGGCCGAACATTGGGCCTAAAATCGACAAACCAACAATCGGCGAGTCATACGCGACCGAGCATTGGCGAGCCAGTGCTTGGCCAATAATTGTCCGCACGTTGAAAATTCATCTCGAAAACCAGCCACACGATTCGCGCCTCGAAAAAATGCTTCATCGTGAAAATTAACGGGAACAATTTTTATTTTATAACTCAATGACGCTGCGTCGAAGCGATGTTGGCCTTTTTTTGTATCGAGGAATTTTCACTTTCGACCCGAATTCGACTGACGCGTGCCGAAAGCTCGGATACCGCGACGCGCGTGCCGCTCGTTATTTTATCCGTTCGCAGCATATGCACTGGTCCATGAGTGGAAATGGAACGTATTTTTTTTCTGGATTTTCCTATCGTGTAGAATAATTCGCGAAGTGTAAAAAAAAAAAAACCCGTCAGCGAAACAATGCTCGATTAAACGAGGCATATTTTGACGGGACGAAAAAAAAATGAATACCGGAGAGATCGACCGTCGTATCGATCCGGTGACCGGAAGCTGCGACACGGCCGGCTGTGCATTTATATCGACGACTTCGTCGAGCCACGCGAGGGTTTTGAGAGTCCGTGTTTGTCGTACGTAACTTATTTATCGAATTTTCTCTCGGCCGGGCTCGCCCTAACGAGCAATGGTCGCCGATCAAAGTTCCCGAATACGAGTACTCACGCATTAAACGCGCGGCTGTTTGCACGCCGGGGAAAAAATAGCGCACGGTCACGGTGCGACGATCTGGGTGGCGAAACGTTTGCTTATTTATCGGTCCGAAAATACGAGTGGTCAACATCTCGGACCGACCGAGCGGGAACGGGCGAGGAGCAGCACCGGCGCGCTATTTATTTATTTATCGAGCTCGTGACGCGCCCGAGGGAGCCTACAGTAGAAACTCCGTAGTGTCAACTTTTTATTGAATTTTTGGTGAATTTTTGTTGAATTTTTGTTGAATTTTTGTTGAACTTTTGTTGAATTTTTATTGAATTTTTATTGAATTTTTATTGAATTTTTATTGAATTTTTATTGAATTTTTATTGAATTTTTATTGAATTTTTAATGAATTTTTATTGAATTCGTATGGAATTCGTATTGAATCCTTATCGAATCCTTATTGAATCCTTATTGAATCCATATTGAATCCTTATTGAATCCTTATTGAATCCTTATTGGAATCCTTATTGAATCCTTATTGAATCCTTATTGAATCCTTATTGAATCCTTATTGAATCCTTATTGAATCCTTATTGAATCCTTATTGAATCCTTATTCAATCCTTATTGAATCCTCATTGAATCCTTATTGAATCCTTATTGAATCCTTATTGAATCCTGATTGAATCCTTATTGAATCCATATAGAATCCTTATCGAACGCTTATTGAATCTTTATTGAATCCTTATAGAATCCATATTGAATCCATATTGAATGCTTATTTAATTTTTATTTAATTCTTATTTAATTCGTCTTTCTTTAATTACCACTGTGTCCGAATACCGAGCCGTCCGAGAGTTCGTGTCTCCGTTGGATTACGTCGACCGGTGCGACTCATAAGGGCGTTTCTCCCATGTAAAATGTGTCGCACTAAACGCCCTTCCGTTTCCCAGCGTTCGACATCAATTTTCCGACTGCGCGGAGTGGATTGATCGGGGTGTTGTCTCGCGAGGAGAGCTGTCGAGTCTCCGGCTGTTAACTTGCGAAGAGTTTGTACAGCTCCGAAAGGCCGTATTGAGCACAAACATCACTCGTCGGAACGGATCGAACGATGATGGGATTTCGTCGCGGTCGACCTTCGCTATTTGCGGGAGCGTCTCTTTCACGACTGTCCCCACGGATCAACACCCACGTTTGTTTTTTCAACGGTCTTCATCAACCTTCCCGTATTCCGTGTCATTTATTGCGGTCCTTTCGTCGTCCGTTTATCCGGGGACAACGCCCATGGGTCTTGTTGACCCGAGCCGCTTCCAGACAACCTTGCTTTTTTTTTTTTTTAAACAATTTGTTTCGATCTATGCAGTAAAACCCCGAGGGCTGTATGAACGGATGGTGAACGAAACGTGCCGTACTGTGTGCACTTTTTAGTATTCGGTTGAGTAACGATTGAGTACTGAAATTCTTGAGCACCGGTTAGTATTTAGGTAATGAAGTTCTTGATCATTGGGTGGTACTTTAGTACTTGATTACTTCAGTAATGAGTATTATTTGAATACCGAAGCCCTGGGTGGTACTTGAGTACCGAAGTACTTGAGCATTGGTAATACTTGAGTACCGAAGTACTTGAGCATTGGTAATATTTGAGTACTGAAATTCTTAAGCAATTGGCAGTACTAGAGTACCGAAGTATTTGAGCATTGGTAATATTTGAGTACTGAAATTCTCAACCAGTGGGTGGTACTTGAGTACTTAATTTCTTAATCAATGGGTAGTACTGGAATACTAAACTATTTGAGCAATAGGTATTGTTTGAGTACCGAAATTCCTAACCACTATCATGTACACTGGGTTGTACATGAGTATAGAGTACTTGAGCAATGAGTATTATTTGAGTACTGAAGTTCTTAAGCAGGGGAAAGTATTGAGTATTAAAGTACTTGAGCAATAGGTATTGTTTAACATTGGGTAGTACTTGAGTACCAAAATACTGAGTACTGAGAGGTACCAAAATGCTGAGTACTGAGTGGTACCAAAACGCTGAGTACTGAGAGGTACCAAAATACTGAGTACTGAATGATACTCAAGTACCCAAGTACTTGACACCCGAAGTGTTCTCAACTAGGTAGCTTAAGTCTCGTAGTACTCGCTACTAGCTTAATCATGAATCTTTGATCCTCAAGTACTCGTATTTGCCCAGCCCCGTAAACGACCCCAAAACCGCTGGAAACGATCGAACGCGTCCGACAGACACCTTGATCCAATTCGAACGTTTCGATTTCTCTATATTAAAAAAAAAAAAAAACATCATACGCCGACGAGACTTGGAATCGTTCGCCGGAAAAATGTCCGTCGGTCCCAGCGACACATCTCATTTTCCAAGTGCTATCCGCGCAGTGCTGTAACTCCAGTATTTTGCGAATTGGCGATGCCACTCCTCACAATTGAATGTTCTCGCGTGACCGTACAATAAACGCTGCAAAAATGGAACGTACGATACAATAATAATAATAAATACGAGCGGAGGGCGACGGGGAAGAGGAAGCGGAATGGCGCGGAATAACATGGCACCGGCTCGTAAATCATCCCCTAAGAGAACTTTTCTACTTACGCTCGCGGCTACGCTCCACTCGGCGATGTACAACCGACACGGGAATTGCCCGGTTATTACGGGAACAACAATTGCACCGTGTACGCCGCGAGAGTTAACGCGGCTCCGACCTCACCTACAGCGACCCACTGAAAGCCCTAATTCTGAAGAGCAGCGACGCAGCACCGAAACACCGCGGACTGCGCGGAGACAACCGGGTGCGACGAAAGTTTGGGACAGTTTTCGGAACGTCGAGTCATCGAGGGGGATTACGGCCTAGTGGAGATCTTTGACATCGTGTCCGGCGATCATGGAAATCAGGGACGTCAGGGAAATATCGTGAAACTTTACGATTCTGGAAAAATCATGGAAATATGATGAATTTTACGATTCTGGAAAAATCATGGAAAAATCATGGAAAAATCATGGGAAAATCATGGAAAAATCATGGGAAAATCATGGGAAAATCATGGGAAAATCATGGGAAAATCATGGGAAAATCATGGGAAAATCATGGGAAAATCGTGGGAAAATCGTGGAAAAATCGTGGAAAAATCATGGAAAAATCATGGAAAAATCATGAAACTTTACGATTCTGGAAAAATAATGGAAATTTTTTACAATGTTTGTTTTCGAGAAACCTTTCGTCCTGTCTTTTGAAAAAAAATAAATATTTTTTTTTCCTCATTTCAATATTAAGATTTTAAAAACAATTGAATGAGCGATATTGAAATTCACGGTATTTACTTTGAAATATGAAATATCACCGTCGATCTAAAACTTGTTGTTCATCGTCATTGACTGTCTTTGCCGCTGAGAGTTACAAATATTTCGATCACTTATTGCAACAACGGAATTAATACATACGTTGTATGTATGAGACGAGAGATTAATTTTTTATAATTTTTCATAGTGGACTCAAAATACATATCCTTTAATTATTCTTAAAAATTATGTATATAGAAAACTGTACACTGTAATTTTATTTTATGATTTAATTAATCATTTTTTTTTAATCAACAATTGATAATAAATTAAAAGATAATTATCAGTGTTTTAAAGAATCCATTTTTCCTTAAGTACGATTTAGTTGAAATTTAAGTCGCTGATTTAAAAAATAAGTTTCAACATTTTTAGATGCAAAATCCCAAATGGAGGGGACCAGGACGAAAAATTCGGTTTAGGGATTAAAGACACCTTTCAGTGTGTATTTCACACCATTGAATGCATATTTGAAATTTAAAGTTGAGGTTAAACGCACTTCATAGAGTTGTTATCAGTTAACACAGAACTGCGTTCATGTCTAAGTAAATAACACCATTAAGGCACATCATAGTTCATAACACAATCCGGTGTGAGGATTTATTAGAGTACATCACGTTACCTATTTATCATATGGTCCGTGTATTTTGCACTGCCAGATGGTGTCAATTTTAACACCAATTTTAACACCAATACAGAGCATTTATTAATTTAACATCTTTACACATTTCCTCAATTGATCGCAAAATACTCAAAGAAGTCCGTGTAACATTTGGGAAAAATCCGCCGTAAATTCGACGTAACATTGGTTCGTTCTGAGCGGTTCAGTCGCGAATCCGTTCGACGTACCATTCGTGCCATTGCCAAGCAAACCCGCCATGTCAGCCGCCATCGATGTGGACTTTGCATTTGATGCATAATTTTTTTTTAAACTCGCACCTACCTTTCGCCATTGGAGTGGTTCCGATTTCGACGATCAGCGCCGGTTGCGCTGGTTTCCCGATTACCGAGGCTTAATTGCGTTTTCCGCAATGCTCTGAGCTTCAAACGACGCCTGCATCCACCCCACGGCTGCATTGGGTCGACGGGAGTTTCGGTAGGGCCAAAGGTCCGACCCGATTTGACCCAGATCGGCGCCGCCGCGGGCGATATGTAATCCGGTAATAGAGCCTTGACCCAGTGGATCAGCGTTTCACTGTTCCACTGGCCGTCGGTCTGTTTTCCTTACGGGCGACCGCGCCCATTGTTTCCATTCAGCATCGAGAGGATCATTGTTCGTTGCACTCAGCGTCCGTCAGTGATCATCCGACTCGGTGCACCGAGCGATCTTACGCGCGATCTCGTTTCCAAGCTCGTCCGGTGCTCGTCGACCGACGTCAAAGCATCCGAGGGCAACGTCAAAACCAACCCCAGACGGGCAAGTCACGAGGACTCAAAAACTGATCTGTCACTGCACAAACCAATAAGCAACCGAAATAGTGAACCGTTCCGGCCTATGTAGGGTTAACGGACGAGGCGGACGATCGGGTCAACCTCGAAGTCCACGGTGCCACCATTGGCATGAGAGCTTGAGAATTAAAGCGAATTAAAAAACATGCCACTTCGCATGCTCTTATATAGGCGCGGGGGGACACTTGCACTTGTGAGAAACAACTTGGGTTGGCGCCATCTGGCGGCGAAAGTCGCTGGTTGATGGTCCAATGTGCCAACATTGGACCATCACATTGACAAACCAATACTTGGCTTCACATTGGGAAACCAATGATTGGGAAACCGATGATTGGGAAACCGATGATTGGGAAACCGATGATTGGAAAACCAATGATTGGAAAACCAATGATTGGAAAACCAATGATTGGGAGACCAATGATTGGGAGACCAATGATTGGGAGTCCAATGATTGGGAGACCAATGATTGGGAGACCAATGATTGGGAGACCAATGTTTTGGAGACCAATGATTGGGAAACCAATACTTGGCAAAACAATGATTGGCAAAACAATGATTGGCGAAACAATGATTGGCAAAACAATGATTGGCAAAACAATACTTGGCCAACCATTGGCCTCAAATCGATAAACCAATCATTGGCAAACCAGTCCTTGGCCACACATCGACCGAAGGTTGGGGTATTAATATCGTTATGCCTACACTCGCTCGCTAATCGGTCAGTTTCGTTCCATCGGCAAAACCTCCATGGGGTTGCATTCCTTCGCGTTCCATCGCGTTCCATCGCGTTAACGCTTGGTTTTCAGATCTGCATTCCCTCCGCCCAGTGACAGAAAACCACCGACACTCGCACCCAAAGTCCGTAATTCCCAACCAAAAAGGAACCTTCAAACGGTCCCAAACCGGAAACCAACCAGATACCAACCGGTAACCAACCGGAAACCAATCAGATACCAACAGGTAACCAACCGGAAACCAACTGTAAATCGCGCCGTTGGCCGGATTTTCCAGACTACAGAAGAAGTACTTGTTTGCAAGTTCCAGACAAACGTCATCGCGCAGTCGATTAACACGCAATCCCCTCGGTGGATCAGCAAAAGCCGGACTGCAGCAAGAAACTCTCCGACAATTTTACTCTCGGTACCTTGAGAAACAACAGTTGAAGAGAAAACCTCGTCGACGTGAGCTTTTGCTCTCCGGAGGTGAACACTTGGCGGAAATCCACTCACCCCGCGGCCCCCGAGCCAGCGAGGAAGCCGGGGAGAGCGCGGCAGCAGCGGCAACACGGCCAAAGCTCTTTCTCGTTACACGGCATCCTGGAATGGTGTAACAAGTGGCGGAAATATGTAGGTAACTACGGAGAAGATTATTTTCACGTGTTACCTTACGAGTTGGCATAGATCCGCTCCGGCACTGCCAGGCCAACTCGTTAAGGGAAAGTAACTACTCGCTGAACCGGTACCATTGAATTCCCCGCCCGACAATGCAATACGTCTTCATCCCTCCTGCCCCGGTACGGTTGCAATTTCAAGTCTCGGGGAACCGTATTCTCTTATCCGTTGGCTTTGTCCCATTGTTGCGGATGCCGACGATTCCTCATTAACAGCATCGGTCAATATATCCGGAGGGAAAATAAAACGCTTCCTCCTCGTCCGTCCCCCGGTGTTTTCATTGGCGTGTGTAGAGCCAGCAATGGTACCTTCCCCCCTTCCCCCTCCCCCCCCCCCTCCGCGGTCCTCTTTCTCCTCGCTTAGGTCGCAATCTCTTTTCTATATCGGTGTAAGAATTAGGTCGTCGGAAAGGAGAGAGGCAAGAGAGTCGCTTCCCGGGACTGGATGGAGGGTTAGCAGTATTAGCAGTGGCCGGAGGAGCACCAGGGTGTGTAGGGGCAGGCACGGGAGGACCGATATCGCGGCACGAACTCCAATACCCATACCCGACGAGCTTCCCCGTCCCCGGATGGGCCGGGGGTTCCGAGTGCTACGTCAGCGAAGCGTGACGGCGGTAAGAACCACATTGCATCGACGATTCCTCGGCTTCCTAGGCTCGAACCTCCGAGAACCCCGGCGGAGGTTCAAGGGGATCGTTGAGTGGGGTGGGGCGTATCGATTGACACTTGTCCCAACTATCCCTTTTTCTCTCTCCCTTCGACACATTTCGTCATTTTTTGCACGCTGGTTGTTCTCCATTGTTTCTTCGCAGCTGCGCCACTGAATTTCGATCTATCATGAGTTTTTTGTCACCGCTGAACTCTGTATTGAAGGCCTTGTTGGATTTTTAGGTGGAGATATCTGCGTAGGGATTTGTGGGTGGAAAGTGTTCCTGGAGAGAGTTGCGGTAGAAGTCGTCCTGGAGGACACGCAGAATATGGGGAGGTCTCACAGGAATCAAACTAGTGCTTGGAATAGTCAGACATTAGGGTTTGGAATAGTCAGACATTAGGTTTTGGAATAGTCAAACATTAGGGTTTGGAATAGTCAGGCATTAGGGTTTGAAATAGTCAGCCATTAGGGTTTGGAATAGTCAGACATTAGCGTTTGGAATGGGCAGACATTAGGGTTTCGAATAGTCAGACATTAGGGTTTCGAATAGTCAGACATTAGGGCTTGGAATAGTCCGACATTAGGGTTTGGAATAGTCAGACATTAGGGTTTGGAATAGTCAGACAGGTTACAGAGACTTGGAATACTTAGAACCCGGGCGGTTTTTGGAATCCTTAAACGCCGGATGACCTACAATAATAAGACGGGTCTTGACCCTTGACCTCCGGGGGACTATTCAGGCCCTGGAGAAGAGGCTCTTTCAGCAATTTAGCATAATCAGGACCTGGTCGGCTCTTGGAATGGTTTAGTTCCTGGGCGGCTCTTGGAGAGGTTCAGGTCCTGGGCGGTTCTTGGAGAGGTTCAGGTATTGGGCGGCTCTTGGAGAGCTTCAGGTCCTGGGCGGCTCTTGGAGAGGTTCAGCTCCTGGGCGGCTCTTGGAGAGGTTCAGGTCCTGGGCGGCTCTTGGAGAGGTTCAGGTCCTGGGCGGCTCTGGGATCCTGGGCCCTAAGACGGTACTTCAGGACATTTTGGCCCAACTGCACCAGCAATAATTGGGCCCTAGGGGGCTCTTCGAGCGCTTCAAATAATTGAGTTCTGGGAACCTCGGAGAACTGAGAACAATGAAAGCCTCGAAAAGAGCCCTAAGTTCATTTCCAACCGACCCTAAAACTATCCTCCGAACACGAACCTTTCACATATAATTCCAGTCTCTACACTCAGCAACGCTCGCTACTTCTTTTCTACCCGTTGAAAGCTCACCGGCCGCCCCCTTCAACATCCGCCAGTTTCTCGAAACATCCCCGAAACTCCTCGACGACGACGTATTATATTTCACCTCATTTTCTTGGCCCCTTTCCCGCGGCGCCTAATGCATGTAATCCCCGGAAGTCGGCCGTCTCCTTGCATTTTTCCCTCGTTATCCTTTGAAGTCGCCAGGAAACCAGAGAGGCGGTTTGGGGCGCGTGCGCACGGAGGACGAGCGTCGAGGCAGGAAAGGGTGTCGCGGGCGTCGACGGGCAGAGACTCGAGGGACGTTAGCAAAGGAATAATGGGCGAAGGAGAGGACAAGATCGCGGGGGCCGCGGAGGCGCGGGGTGCGAGGGGGTAGGGAAAGGTCCGACGGCTGCACAACGAAACGGAGTAAGAGGGGGGGGGCGGGGGGGGGGTCGTCCGCGGAGCGGCTGGGAGAGAGAATTCTAGTGTGCCGTACCGTAAGAACAGCAACGATGCAAGCTCGACTAACTCGCTACAAGCTCATGACAGAGAGATTGCAAAAGTTCAACGTCGCAGTCGCCGATGACGACGTTGTCAGAAGCACGCAAAGGGCCAACACCGAGGACCATTCCCATTCCGTAGCGCAAAGAAAAATCGTATCGGTTTCCATAAATCTCTCCCGCCCAGCGGCTTCTACTTGAATTCTCTCGATGGAATTTTCACAAAGTAAACGGCCAGAAAAATCGCAGCGAAGTCAAACGGGCGAGATAGAATCAGGGGAGTGGTAGCGACACACAGGTAGCGAAGGTTAGTTATCCTCGGTGCCGTTCGAGCGGAATACAGGAACCCATGCGCGAATCGGGGTATACTGGCAGATTTACCAACACGGTCCAGTACCAAAACGACGTTGGGTGACAAGCGTTGTTGAGTAGTACCGTTAGCGGACTGACTGACCAATGGCTACACACGGGCCCAGCTCTGGCGGCCGGTACTTGCGGCATAACAAAAATGGTAGTTAGCCGACAGTCGATTAAGTATCGGGCGTAGACTGGGCTAAGACTCGTCTTACTATTGGAAAAAATAATTCGCCAGTACCAGACCGACATGCGAAAGAGTACTGGGGTTATACTGTAACGGCACTCAAGATTCATATTGGCTGAAGAATACTTAAGGGATCATCTCAGTGTGACCGCCCGAAGTATCACTGATTTTCGCGATTTTTTTTTCATGGTTAGGATATCCTAATCGGTCTGGATTTTTTTTAATAAATTAAAGCAGCGATGAAGAATCCAAAATGATTTTTGTTGCGGTGATTTTTTAGTTTTTTATTATTGTTATTAATTATCAAAAAGGTTGTAAAAAAAAGAGTCCTAATCGGTGTCCACTTTTCCGGGCTCAATTTTGATCTCAAACAAAAATTTCAAAAAGATTATTAATCTGTAGGAAAGCCG
>JAPYZD010006250.1:0-14282 GCA_030522725.1 Ichneumoninae sp. B BG-2022a | reverse complement strand
GGGGGGGGGGGGGGGGGGGGGGGGGGGGGGGGGGGTGGCAATAAAAGAGGGGTGGATGCTGTGCCGCGCCGGATCTCGAGGCATTATATAGGGCATCGATGTAGAAAAGGGTGTGTGCGCTGGGTGGGATTCGCGAAGGAGAGAAGAAACGGTCGTATCTTCTTGGGTTCGGGGTCGTGGGGCGGCATGTGCGAGGTTCGCTGGGGGTCTGGCAAGCGGGAGAGTATACATTTATTCGGTTGTTATTTACCCTTTGCTCGTGGGCGTGTATCATTTTTACGAGGCCGATGCCGGGCTACGGGATGTCACGGAGGTGGTGCAGCAACGCCGCGGGGAAAACGGTCCTCGCGTGTACCGGTGTGGCAGCGCCAGAACAGACTGGCAATGGCAGTATCGACGAGGGTGGGAGGGCCGCCGGGGTGCAGGCCCGGGGGGTGAGAATGGGGTGAAATATCGGGTAGCGAGGTGTGCCGAGAGATAAAACGATTCATAAAACAGACATCGATTCCATATTACCCTTTTGGTTCGCGGCGCTCACGAGCACCCCACTGGGCCGCAACGATGCGGGAGGGTCGGGCGTATAATACCTGAAGAGGTACGAGCGTATGCGTGAGGGAGGATCGAGTTGGGTTATCGACGATCGGTAAGAGCCAAATATGTCCTTATTACGAGAAAATTCTTCGTGGTTTGGAGCGGGGCTGGGGCCAAATGGAATGGATATTTCGAGGGGGGGGGGAATAGTACATTACGATACTCGTGCGAAAAAAATTTTTCTAACGAATATGCGTTTGCAGCACGAACCGAAGGCGAGTGGTGCAATCACACGAGTTAAAAAAATGTTTTTCGTAGGAGTACCGTACGAAATTTTATTTCACAAGGTGCGAAAGAGTTTACGCACGCTTCGTAAAACTGCACTTTTTGCACCGAGTTAAATAAAAGAATTTTTGTATCCCTGCACAGTAAAAACAGTTTGTCCTATTTACAACTCATTGTCCATAAGTCAACATAAAATATACCAAGACATATTTTGTCTGATCCCTCTATGCTTGTCTAGACCCAATCGACTGCCATTATTACCATGGCCATGTCACCCGTAAATATTTATTTATTGAACCGCAATTAAATCGCGCATCGAAAATATCGAAAATTCCTTACTGAATTCATTGATTTCGATGTTTCTAAAGTTGGTTACGACCAAAACTGACAGATTTTTTTTTACGTTACACCTCCAATTTTCATTATTAAAAAAAAAACATGGCCATATCACCCCGGCTTACGCTAAACCCACAGAAGTTTTCGTTATATATATTTTTTGGATTCCTTTTTTGTGCAACATCTCGGTAAATACTTTTCACACAAACGTGTGTGAAATTATTTGCACAGATAAGAAGTAGAATAAAAGACAGCAGAAACAACTAAAACACAACCGCGACGCATCGCGGCAGGATGGTGAAAATTCTCGAGGTTTGAAGCGCACAGGGGACGGCTGAGGCAAAACGGAACGGATCCAATTTGACACTGGTCCAATTTGGTCCTATTTGACACTGGTCCAATTTGCCCCTCAGAAATCCTGCGCACCTCATTTCTTCTATACAGCCATATAACATTTTGTCATAATTGTTTTTTTTTCTTTGTTGTTTTTTGTGCAACGTCTCGTTAAGTACTTTTTACACAAACGTGTGTGAAACCGTTTGCGGAGATGAGAGGGAGACTAAAAGATAAGAGAAAAACGAAAACAACAACCGCGACGCTTCGGGGCTGACGTGCTCGAGAAATTATGCGATTACGCCCTTAATCCTCGGGACGGTACCCGAGCCACGTAGAGCCCGCTTGGCTCTTCGTCTCTACTTTTCTCCGCGTGTAATATACTTATATCTCCGCGGCAGTTTGCACATACCCGTGTGACAGTTTCTCACACGGTGTCCATGTGTCGCCGGTCTATATCCGCCCACGACAACGGGGGAGCGTTCGTAAGCGCGAAAGAGTAATTGCGGACTCTCACCTTTCTTGCATGTATGGACCATGCGGCGGACGGCGAGCGGAGCAAGTAAGGGAGAGAACGTTCTCTAACCGACGTCCTCACCGTCCGGAATTCCGCGTTTTTCGTAATTTTTTAATCCTCTCACGACACCGACAACCCTCGGGACTCATCAATCTCCGACGACGCCTCTTCGACCTTCATCTTTCTTCCCACTTACCTGCGACACACGCGCACACATATCCTGTTCTCAACATCCCTTCGACTCCCCTTCCGTCAGGCAATTACTTCATCCTCGACCATTTATATCGAAACTTTACTGTACCGGTCATGCCAGACTTCTTCTATGCAGCCGTTTTTTCTTTTTTTTTTTTTTTTTTTTTTTTTCACGAAACTTTGACGAGGCATATTGTTAAGCTCGGTTAAACTTCAGCATATACTAAGGTGACTCCGAGCGAGCCGAGAAAATAATATGGGCGCGGTACGCGCATATCGAGCTTTCAATATTGAGAATCGAAATTCTAAACTTTTTTTTTAGAAAAATCAAATTATTAGTCTATCATTTTTTTTTGTTTACATAAACTTGGAAGATGCACATTGTTAAGCTTGATTAAACTTCAGCACATACTAAGGTGACTCCGAGTAAGCCGAGAAAATAATGTGTTCAATATTGCGAATCGAAATTCTAAAATTTGTTATTTTGTCATTTTGTCATCGCAGTCTATCGATTTATCGAATTGTCAGATAATTAACAAATTGTTTTTACATGAACAAAAATCTATGTTGTCGGGGGATTTGTTGAAATTTTTTTTCATTAATTTATTAATAACATTTAATTATTATTATTGAATTAAAAATTCAAGATTGATTATGCATAATAATATTATGCATAATCAATCTTTTCAGCACCTTCCATATGCTTGATTTTTTTTCACATTTTTATCCCGTCGAGAAGTGTTTGAAATTCTTTTTCAATTCTCTCCGAACTCACGTAGGCTCAGGCTGTCCGCCAGTACTACCTTAACGCGAGATATCGAAGAACCCCGAAATGAATCGATTACAGTTTTCCTTACCGACCGAGTGTGCTTCGAGCCGTGCAGTCACGTGAAGTCGTTGCAATTTTTGTAATCGGAACAGACTATGCGCAATCAGTTTTTTTTTTTACATAAACCTTCAACGACGCATATTTTTAAGCTCGGTTAAGCTTCAGCACATACTGACGTGACTCCGAGCGAGCCGAGAAAATAATGTGGGCGCGGTACGTGCATATCGAGCTTCCAATTGCACATTCCATTCGTGCACTGATATTCAGCTTCTGGTTCTCTCCGCCTCTCCGCGCCGGCAGGTTATACGTCAAGCCTCCCCCCCCCCCCTTATCTGCCCCAACGTTTACACACTGCCGTTATCAATCTCAATCGTACTATTTAAAAAATTTATTTATCTTTTCTTTATTTTCATTCCTCAGCACGGATATTATTGTCGCGCTCGCCACATCGATCGAGAAACGAAACAATCGCGTGCCTTTTTTTTTCAACGCGCAAAGGCAACAAACAGACCGGTCGATTTTTTCGCGCTCCGAGAGGAAAAGTTCGCAGAGTCGAACGGATAAGCCCGGCAGTATTTTCTCGTGACGCAACGAGAGTAGGACGCGCGATCCGAGCTTTGTCGTAGCGAGAAAAGATTATGAGAAAAAAAGCCTCGCGCTGCGATCGAAACTTTTTTTTTTTTCCTCTTTGAATAAATACTTATACGGATGTTCCAGCGCGTAGCAGCGAGTGTAGAGGAAGCCTTTTACGCGCGCGGAGTATACACGTTATCAGGCCGACCCGCCACCCCGCGCCGACGCTCGCCCTATCAGAAACTATAGCGCCTCTTTTTCATCCCTCTCGCGGGTTGGCGAGAGAGAATGATCGGGAAGCGGTAGGAAATACTGGCGAGGTTCGTAGCGTTGTACCACGGTATTATATCCGTGAGTATACGATTGGGATTTTGCGACTCTATCCTGGGTTTAAATGCCGTCCCTCTCCACCGCGGACGGCGCACAACCGAAAGTGGAAATCGAATCTTTTCGTAGCGTATCGGGAAGCAAATCGAACGACGGGGTATATAGAGAATAATAAAAAAAAGAATGAGGCGAAACGAAGGAAGGTGAACCCTCTTTCCGAGAGTGAAAAAGCAAAGGCTCTTACGTCGATGACTTTTGAAGCCAATAGACCCGAGTGCAAGCCTTAGTTATCGGGCGGATGCTCGTGGAGGCGAAAGAGATCGGTAACGGTGGGGGTTTAAGATGCTTTTAATTTTTCGTTTTTTGGTCGGGATTAGAATTGCCGAAGGATCGTCCACGCGATGCACCCAGAAAAAACATTTATTTTCCGGCCACCGTTTATTAAGATTAAGTAAAATATTTATTTCATTAAAATAAATATTGATTTGATAAAAATAAATATTTATTTGATTTAAATAAATATTTATTTTAAACAAATAACTATTTTACTTCATCTTAATAAAGGTGGCCATCAAATAAATTTTTTTTCAGAAAAATTTTGTGAATAGTATGGGCGTACCCGAGTAGACATTTTTGATCGTTACAGCGGGCCCTGATAGGGTCCTGATAAGGCTTGAAAAGGCCCTGATGCATCGTTGGGACAAAATGGGGCATCCAAAAATTATTGGAAAATTGAGTTTTGCTTCACTGTGCCATTTTGCCCCGCTCTTCTCAAACAATTTCCGTGTTTACAATGTACTTGTGCATTTGCTTTTGGGGCGGATATTATTAATTATAATCATAACCATTAATCTCAAGTACGAACCTTCAAGCGTCTGCTTTCTTTGAAAGTCCGATCAAGATTCTAGGAATTTCATCAACCGATAATCTCCACGTCTTTCATTCTTCATACCGAACTATTCCAGTCATCTATCTAATACCGTGTCTCTCAGTCAATCCTCATCTCTACATTCCTCACAATCCCTCTTTACATATATATAAAAAAATACATAGGTACACGGTAAAAAATAATTTCCTAAAATCGGAACGGCTCGAATATACAAACTTGTCCTTTTATTTTCCACGTTACTAACAATGGAACTTTCTACATTTGTCTGCACAATTAGAAACCGGATGGCGCGATTAGAAAATTATCCAATAAAAAAATCTGGACATTTGTGGACTACGAGTTGTTGCAAGGAGTAGAAACTTCTTTTGCTGTGTACACGATCGGCCAAATTAACTTTTAATGGCCAAAATTTATAAATAATTCATATTCACTCGTATTTCGGAATGCCACGAAGAATTGGAACGAGCACGATCATAAGAGCCATCGGGCCCGATCGGCCAGTGGCGGCGCAACGCAATCATCAAACGCGGCGAGCGCATTTATACACGGCAATCAGCCACCGTTAACAATCGTGCGGGAGAGTGCTCCTGATAATTGTTACCTGCGCGTCGAAATTACATACTCGGGGAGGAGGTGCGAGCGAGCGACGGCGCACGAAAGCCAACTCGATGCAATTAATGACGCTCTGTTCTGAATTGATGACTGCAGCCGTGACGTTACTCAGTCCGAAATAGCTGGAGAGGGCGAGGGGCGGGAGCGACAGAGGGAGAGTTGCCCGACGTTTGATCATCGATAAAACTTCATCGCTGAAAATTTTAAATATCCAATTACAATTTTGAGTGAAAATTTTGCAAAGCAGGCGGGCGCACCGCGAACCCCGGTTCGGTTGGAGTATCGGCGGCATTTGCATGGTATGCGGCGCGGGATATCGGGGCAAAACGGACCGGCGAATATTTATGGGTTCCGGTGAAAGTTTGTGAAAACGGTCGATTTTGCCCCAGCCGCCTCTCCGCAGCGGAGCCGAGCACAAACGAAATGGCAATGAAAGCGGACGGCCGTCGACGGGGACGAGTGAAAATTTATTATGACTCTCGGAAAGCTACTGAAAATTAAATATCGCGAAGAGATTTAATTTTCTTTTATTATTATTAAATTAATTGCGCTTTTTCCGAATAAATGTGAAACGTTTTAATGAGAATTTTTTTTTTTATGGTGCAGGATGGACGTGCGGGGCAAGGCGCTCACGGAGGCGAAACACATGTCGGACACGCGGGTCTTCGGTACGAGGGCTTACTTCAGAACCGGGGTGTCCAGTCCGGCCGTTCTCGTCCTGAACGACATCAAGAGGCACGACGCTGCGATATACAGGTGCAGGGTCGACTTCAGTCAGGGACAGACGAGAAACGTCCGGTACAACCTTTCCGTAATCGGTGAGTCATTGTCGATAAATTAAGATCGAACCTTCGTGGATGTCAAAAGCGCCGAGACTGACACTCAGAGATATTGAAAGCGGAATAAAATTATCTGGAAATGTGCACATCGATGCAAGACCATTTTTTTGGTTTGTTTCCGCATACATCCTAGATTCATAAAAGTCCGAGAAGATCAACGTGCAACTGCAACCGCGCGACTTACCGATCGAGTGAGAAGAATTTCTCTTCCCATTTCCAGTAGCATACGCGGCGAATCTCCGTCGGATTCCCTCGCGCCTTACCTTCCGCCCTCTCCCTGACCCGGTTTGGTCACAGTCGCCTGAACGGAACTCGAGCGGAACGTTATAAAAGAACCAGAGGGGCGAGGGGGCGGGAGGGGGAGGGGGGGGGGGTAGGCGAGGAACGAGAGGAATTCTACGAGGGAAGACGAAGATGTAAAAGCTGTGGGAAGCCATCCCGAGTGTCGCAGTGCAGATTCCACGTGAAAACGAGAAGGTGGAACCGAAGAAAAGCGAGGAAGCCTCGAAGGAGCCGGCATGCAGCCTCGTCCGTCGGACCGCGACGACCAGCGTCAACCACCCTCTTCACGCACCCTTAAACATTGTTCGACGCGCGCGCGCACACACACATATACACAGTTAGGAAACATCAATCGGTAAACGGGACGTCGGGTGAAACGCAACCGCGAGGGTATTTCAAAATAGGAGAGAACGACGAGGAACGGGGCGGAAAAAGGGAGAATGAGAGACTTTGGTCCAGTGTTTCAGAGACTTTGGAGAGCCCGGTATTTTCATCAGAGGAGATTGGTTCCAGGAAGTTCTAGATTACGTTGCCCCCCCTCCCCACCCGATGCCACCGTAGCTCATCTCGTCTCTCGTCGTACAACCCCGATGTAGCGTGTTACACAGCGGCCGTACCGACGGCTCCCCGCTGCGACCGCACGACCGTTGCCGATTGCGAGGAGACAAAGAGGGAATGACGGATCAGGACTGGCGAACGTCCGACCAAACGACGCGAGACCGCGCAAGCAATCCCCCTTTTGTACTGCGCTACGGAACCCTTCATTCCTGTACTCTCCGTACTCCATGACCGCGTCTTTCGTTTACTTCGTGCTCGAAGACCGCTTTTTGTTGCCTCGGCAAACTTGTTGATGTTATTATTACTATTATTGTGTTATTATCATTGTTATTATTACCAGGGTGTTTCAAAAAAATGCATTGTTTTTTAAATTTTCCTCCCACCTGTTCTCCCACCCAAATTGAACCTCACAAAAGGCGGTAACAAGCAAAAAATCCTAAGAGGTGCCGCATTCGACGGTTAACCCAAAAAATACGGCACCTCTCAAACTTAATTGTCAGCGACCGTCTTCCGCAGGATTTTTTTTATCAATTAATATATATAGTTCTATGGGGTGGGAGCTTAACGTTTTGCCATTTTTTGTATTAAATTTTTTATTATTTTTTTATTATTATTATTTTTTTTATCCTTTGTATTATAATAGACTGTAATAGAAAAAGTTGTATGAAGAAAAGAAGAAAAACTGTATATATGTATAGTAAAATTCCCGCAGCGACAAACGCATCTGGATCGAAGCCAAGAATTTTTATTGTCGCGCACCTGTTGTCGTGTTTTATCTTTGCCCCGTTCGGGTTCTTTGTTTCTTTATATCTTGTTTGCGCTCGACCCTTACCGGAAGTGATGAGGGGGGAGGGGATCGCGATGAAAAATACATAATGACGCGGTCCCGCCTTCGCCTTTCTTACTTAATCACGAACGAAGCTCGCTCGCGAAATCTTATCGCATCCCGAGTGCACGCAAAACCCACCTTCGTCTCCATTTATTTTCTCTTCGTTATGCTTTAATTACAGTATTTATTTTTATTTTTATTTCTTTTTTAACTTTATGCAATCGTGTTTTTTTCTATATTTTTATACATTTTTTTTTATTAAAAAAATTAAAAAATTCCTCCTGCACACAAAACTCACCTTCGTCTCCATTTATGCTCTGTTTGTTGTGCTTTAATTGCACTGTGTAATTTTATAGATTTATTTAACTTTATCTATTAATTTGATAATTTAATATTTAAATTACAAAATCCCGCGTGCAAACAAAACCCACCTTCATCGCCCTTTTTTCCCATCCTTATGCTTTCATTTAATATTTTTATAATTTGTTTTTTATCCAATTCACCTTTATTCTATAAAACAAAAGTAGAAAGGACTGTTGCGTACGGTTGGAGTCGCTCGCGACGTAGGTCCGGAGCGTCGCGCAGCCAGACGAGAGTGCGAACTGCGCAACTCGAGAAACCAAGTACGACTAACATTCGCGTATTCCGTCCAAGGAAATAGTTCCCAGGCTCAATTGAATACATGAAAATTAATTAACTCCGTCCCCGTTCGGCTCCGCGCGAGCGGGAATTAATGTCGACTCCTCTTCGGTTGTATGGTAGTCGAATTCAAAGCTTCGCATCTCGCTATCTCTGTAGCGAACTTGAAGAATCTCGCGAACGCGAGAGAACAGCCACGATACGACAAATCTCACTCTCTTTCGTACCTATACTTTTTTTTCTTCACTTTCCTTCGTCGCTTTGTGTCTATCCGGCGCTCGCATAATTCCGTATAACTCGAAGAGCAAAAAGAATGATCGGGAGGAATAGCTTCGGTCTCGGCGGAATAGCGAAGCGACACGGTGAATGAACAATGAGAGTGAGGGAAAGGGGGAGGATTGAAGCCGTGAAAATTAGAATTTCAAAAATCCGAGCAAAACTTTGCGCGTTAGTTCCGAAGGCGAACTCGTTCTCGTGGGTACATCCGCTCTATATAGGCACACATATACATACATACATACATACATATATATATATATATATATATGTGTACAAGTATATATGTACATATAAATATACAGGTTGGGCGGTCGTCGGCTGCAGATCGCTTCCGGCAGTGCACGGTAAGAATGTACGGTCCGCTCCCGATCGTTAAGTTCTTTCTTAATTAACCACCTCCATCCCTCGACGTTAACCCACCGGGCCCCATTAGCACACGGTTCTTCCGATAGTCCTTCTCCAGCCGCGCCAGCTGCTTTTCAGACTGCGTACAGAGCATTATTTCCATCCTCGACTTCCTCCCGTCCACCGCGAAGCGGCTATCGGAGAACGGGGCAAGACGGAGTAGCTGAGAAAAAGAGGAGATCGTTCGAAATGAGTCCTGAACTACTATCCCACGTACGAAATACTTTAATCGAGCCGATTGCCGATGAGAAAAATTGCGATTCGGGCCAAAACGCGATTCCCAACCGCACCGTCACCTCGAGAATTGTCATTCTTATTTAAATTGACGAGATTTAAGAGACCGCATGAGCGGCGTGTCCGCACCCAGAAAAAAAGTTTATGTGACGGCCACCATTTATTTCTCTTCATCACTCCGACTTCTATTTTTCTATTTTGCTCCCCGTGTATTGATATCCAATACGTACCACAGCGATGTTTGTCCAAGTGAAATAAGCGAGTAAAACAGAGAAAAATATGGAGGAAAAAAAGAAGAGAAGAGGGAAAAAAAGAAGAAAAAATAAAGCGATCTAGAGTATGCAGAGGTGGAAGTCTACAAGCAGCTCCGCGGCTGCCACAGCGGTATGACTTGGAGGAAGAAAAATGCTCGTTGCTTATATACCTTTTGCCCTCCCACGTGTTCCGCGCTTTTCCCCTTCGCCGCTATGCGAATCGTCGACACGGATAATCGTGACATCGGGATATAACGACCAAGACACGAACGATCGATTGTCGTACGAGTCGTCGGCTTCGTGTGTGCACACGTGGACGGCTGCGAAGCAGAAGGGCGCAACCTCCAGTCCCTTGTGTAAGAATTACGCCCTTTTTATTCTCACCCCTCCATGTATCTATATATATGTATATATATATTTTTTATTTGTCACTCTTTTTTTCCTCGGCGTTTCCTCTTCTGTCTTCACCCTCCGACCCCTCACCTAGGGGTTTAAAATGGACAAGGTCGTCAACCCTTACCCTCCCCCCACCCCCTTGATGGTTTCGCACACGGCGCGATTGACGCGTGCACGGATAGACACGTACACCAGCTCGCCACTGTACTTCGCGCAGGTAGTTCGAGGCGGAGGGTGGAAAGGGTAACGGAAAGATGACGATCACCGGGTGAGGCGTTGTTACGGTGCGCATGGGGAGCGTAAAAAATAATAAAAATGGCGAGCACCGATTGGCTGGCGAATCTTGCAAGAGAAAGAGCAACGGCGAGCCCAAGCCGATTTCTCCGTTCATCGAGCTCGACTGACGTCACGCGCGGACAGGTGACACTGAAGAGGACACGTGAGGCTCCAGCGTGTCATTCAACTCTCCGCGCTCGTTCAGCAACGCGCTGTCTGTCACTGTAGGCAATAAATTAATGATTTTGGATTTTTTTTTTACGGAAATAAACTGCAGGCTGCTGGGATAATTGGGTCAGATAACATCGCGGGTCGGTCATGTTTCGTTTTTTTGGAAGTGGAATCTGGGTTAAAATTACATTTTGGAGGCTCTCGAGTGGCTGCGAATTATTAATTTTTTGCATGCGTGAAAAATTCGATAATCGAATGTTTTTGGAAGGCGTTAGTTCGTTTATCGGGGAGCGAACTAGAGGATGACGAGAGGGGGAGGGTAGGATGAGGACGAGGATTTTTTTTTTAGATGCAATTCGGTAATTTAAAATGACATTTTGTAGGTAGAGTGGCTTTGAATTATTTATTTTTTTTATGCGACGAAAATTGGAAAATCGAATATTTTGAGATGGCAATAGTTTATCAGCAAACAAAGAAGGGGATGAACAGGGACAGTGGGAAGGGTGGTTAGAGTGTAGTGGAAAATAGAGAAAATCGGAAAAAACACAGCGCTGCGAATCACTGTCACCTTCTCGTAAATAAGTAATCTCAGTATTTTTTCGATTTTTTGTTTTTTTTTTTTTATGGACTGCTCACTGTTTGTTTCAAATATCTTCGGTCGATCATCGTCTTTTTTGTAAATCCAATTCGGTAATTTAAAGTGACATTTTGTTGGTTGTCAAATGGCTTCTAATTATTTATTTTTTGCAATCCGATATGTTCAGAAGGAATTATCGGGAATTATTGTTCGTTTATCGGGAAGCAAACAAGAGGCAGTATAGGGACAGGGGAGACTGTAATAAAAAATAGAAAAAATAAAAAGAAAAACAGCGCAGTCTATCACTCAACTCTTCCCAAATATGAACCGACTCAGTATTTTTTTTTACAAAAATAAACTGCACACTGCTTCGGTCCAATAGTATTTCCGATCCATATAAAAATATATATACATTGTTTGTAAATACAAATCGGTAACTCAAAGTAACATTTTGTACGTTGTCAAGTAGCTTTCGATTATATCTTTTTCGCCAAAAATGCGAAAATCAAATATTTTGAGATGGCAATAGTTAGTTTATCGGGAAGCAAACAAGAGGATGAGCCGGAGCAAGGGGGAGCGGCGGTAGTCGGAGTGTAGTGAAAAATAGAGAAAATCGAGAAAAAACGTTTGGCGAGAATGGTATGAATTTATGGCGCGCATAAATCGAAGAGCCAACACATAGCACGGCGTGTACGGCGCGAAGGGGAGGGAAGAAAAAAAAAGCGATAGAGAAAGAGTGCCACGATAATTTCGGGGTTGACCCGTATGCCCGGTTCACACTACCATCCCGTCCTCTGTCCTGTATCTGGTACAGTAGAAAGCACCGTATCCGATATACCCGTTGCTTCAAGAAACATAATAAATCAACGTAGAAGCGAATGGGGAAATGGGTTTGCATGAGACGAGACGCTCGTGCTTCTCTGCTTCTGCTGGCCCTTGCGGCATCCTCAACGCAGAGTAGTCGTGCACACATATATATATCTTATATAGATATGTATATATATATTATATACATTTTATGATATGCAAAAGAGCAGGGTAGAAGAGAGAGATATAGAGATATTTATACAACGTTGATAAGGGTAAATGGAAATAACATCTCATAAATTTGCGAAAAGCACCTTTCTCGGGCAGATAATATACATGTAGGGCGTGTCGGGCAAGACGGACTATTTTAGCAGGAAAAATCGTCCGTTAAAATATTGTTATAGGAATCTCTCTCCACAAATGTTTTCCACATCGCGGTTGGAAAAAAAAATATTTGTTCAAAACAGGGGGAAAAAAGAATACGAATTTAAATCGAGTTTACAAAGCAGTTGTAGCTCAGCGAACGAACAAAATTAATAATCTGTTTTCGAAAAGTTTTTGATAATTAATTAGCGAACTGGTGGTAGCTGTGGAAAATAGGAATGTCGGGAGATGAAGAAAACGAGAGCGCGTCGAGGGCCGGTGTACAAGCTTCAGCGGTCGCTCTCGAGACTTAAGGTAGTTACATTCAATTTCGCGTCAGCGTATGAGCCAGCCTAGTTCGTACTTTTTGTTTCTTGTTAACTCCATCGAGTGTCTGATAACAGTAATGACGCGGGAATGCGTATAGAGGGGACGGCGCGGGGCAAAATGGACCACTTTTTTTAAGACCGATGAAAAATTGGCATAAGTGGTCCATTTTGGCACCGTTTTCCGTTTTGCCCCGTTGGTCCCTAATGAACGAAACTCCAGGAGTGCGCTTCACTTGCGTGGGCCAAACGGAACAAGAGGACGACGAGGCGAGGAGAGGACCTTGATGACGAGACCCTAGCACGATCCGCAAGGTGCGGATAGTGCGAAGGACTTTCGCCTTCTCGGCGACGTTCCTCAGGCTTGATGCTGCAACGCCCTCTTATCCATATACCGGGTTAAGGTATTCTCATTGGAGAAGACCCCTACCGCACTCTGCGGTCTTGGCTTTTGGCTTACTGAACTATGTACACCAAAGGTCGAGCGGGCGAGTTGGGAGTGAGCACGCGCTAGGCTAACACCTCGCTCATGCAAATTCTTGGGCCAGCGAGTGGGGAACACGCTGCCGGAAGTGGATAGGTGCGGAAGGTACCAGCGGTGCCTTCCGAGGCGTGATAAACTACGCGGGCCGCTAACTACGCGAATTATTCCAAGTAGATGCCTCTCGGTATAGTGCAGGTTTCACCAAGTTACGACGAAGAAAGTCTGAGTACCGAAGCAGCATCTAGAGCACGTGGGGACACGGCGATATCCTATAACATGTGCATAGGAAGTACTTCGGTGCACGGCCGACAGCGCAGTTTCGTGAAACTGTGTGGCCCGATTCCGACTCGTTTCCAAGTCGCGACGGCTCGACATCTCGACATCGGCGGGACACCCGTACAAATGATCTATTGGTTTGAATATTGTTTATTTTTTAAATTCAGTCCAGAAGAATAATTCGGAAGAACACTTCGGAGTATTTTTGGAAATTTCGTTGAGACTAAAAAAAAGGATTATCAGAAGTGGAGAATATATGTCCGCTTTCTCCGAAGCTGCGGTTGAAAATTTTCGCTGTTGTCCATTTTGTTATTTTGCTACTTTATAGAAAATGACCCTCTGAATCGGCTGTAAATTTTTCACATTTTTTGACTGTTCAGTTTTTTAGTAATGCATGTACAAAGCTACATAAGATACCGTGTAAACCTTTCAGAAATCGAGGGGTAACGACAGAACATAGCGATTTTCTCCGCCGATTTCTGTTAGATTCGAATAAAAAACCTACCCCAGTGAACGTCATATTATCAGACTTATTGCGTCAAAGTTTCAAGAATTTCACCGTTTTGCCTCCGAGATAAATTCAATAAACGAAAGACCCTATTTCTGTCCAGCTGCCTGATTCGTTTGCGTTTCTCACTCGCGCATTGACTAATGTGGTTAGCGGAACTCCTTGCCCGTTCCCCTTCCGCGATTTCGGACCAAACATCCTTAAGGATACTTCACACGTACATTCCCAGTGAAAAGTGAGATTCAGTGAGAATTCTAACACTTCCTAATGGTATAAAAATCTGAAAAAAATCAACTGTATTAAAGGTGCCAACAACATTCATTTTGCATAATAATAATGTCAAAAAGTTATTAAC
>JAPYZD010006247.1:0-23145 GCA_030522725.1 Ichneumoninae sp. B BG-2022a | reverse complement strand
TCTCAAAATATTTTATCATCAATTTTTCGAATCCACTCAAGCACGACATCCGTGTGAAAAAAACCAACACAAAAGAAAGATAGAAATAATTTTCGATTATACAAGATTGAGAACTCTTGGTCTTTGAAGATTCGTCTTTTTACCCTTCCGGTTCACGAGTTAAAGTAAATAAGGCCAGAAAAACATGGTTGCATTTTATTTTTTCATTATCACGATCGGCACGAGAGTCCTTTGGGAAGAGTTTGCAATATTTACCTCATCTTCATAGTTTTCTCAACATATTTTATCATCAAATTTTTTCGAGTCTACTCAAGCACGACATCCGTGTGAAAAAAAACCAACACAAAAAAAAAGATAGAAATAATTTTCGATTACACAAGATCGAGAACTCTTGGTCTTTGAGCATTCTTTTTTGTACCCTCGCCGCCCGCGGGATAAAGTAAATATTTCCATGCGCGGTGTAGCCGGGGCAGCGTAGTCGGTTCGGTGGTTCGTGGCTAACAAGGCGAAAAAAAGTATATTAATTGCGAGAGCCCGGGTGGCTTTGCGGTTTTATTAAATTCTTATGGAAATAGCTTCGGTAGCCCCGAAGGATGGTACGGGGTAGTTCGGACAGCGGCTCGTTGGTGGAAGGTGCACGGTTGCTGGAGGGATAGTACAAGGCCCGTTGCTCGTAAAGTTGGCTATTGTGTTATAAAATCTAAATAATTTCAGCTTCTCGGTCGAGGCCGCCGGGAGAGCCCGGCGAAAGAGATAACAACCTGTTCTTCTTATCCCGAGTTCGCCGCCGTCGGGGGTTGGGAAAGAAAAGTGAGAAGGGTGCAGGGAAGGGTCAAAGAGTCTTCGACGGGAAGCGGCAGCAACCGGCAGCCAGCAGCAGCCAAGAGCCGTGGCTATCCGGATTTTCTTTGGGCACGAGAAACTTAGGATGTCCAATCAGATATTCAGATAATGTTTACGAAATCAGTAGCTCCAGCGATCTTGCCTTTTTACATCCCCTCCTTTTTCCCTTCCGCTCGGGTCGTCGAGCACTTTTTCCACGGATTCTCATACTCTTTTTCCCCCCTTCCGGTCCGCCCTCCTCCAGCTCTCTCACCTCTTCCAACAACGAAATCTGGACCCCCCCGGCCGTTTCTCTCCTAACCCGGCTCGTCTTCTTATTTCTTCTTCATTCTTCTTCGCCGGCTTCTTCTTTCCATCGTGTACCTTTTGGACCCTTGGTATTCCCGTCCTGTGCGTCCCGTCCATTCGTTTCTTCTCCTGCGGGAGTTAACGGACAAGTTTCGCCTCCGCCCGTTTCGGAGTTAACAATTCGGTTACAAACTTCGAACCGACGTCTCCTCCCCCTCTCGCGGTCTTCTTTCCCGGACTCTTTCGTTATCGGGCGGGGCGCGTGTGTGCCCTCCGGAAGATTCCGGAAGTCGCTCCGGTGCGTCGCCCGGCACACGTCGAATGACGACGACCGGAAGAGAAAAGTGTTTTGCTTTCCGGACGAGGGTTTTGCCGCCCAACCCCGCCGGCAAGTTCCGGATGTTGCGACTGCGGGGGAAAGGAGATCTAATGATCGCCGAAGTTATGAGTGCTGGCTGGCATTAACGTCCCGGAATGTAAGAGTTGGGAGCAACTGGGGGGCTGAAGTTACCCCCCAAAAAATTGGACTATGGCACTTAAGGCCCCATTAATGTGTGCGGCAATAGTTTCCTTCGATAGCAATTTGTTGCCTTTTTCCCCGCCACCGATAGTGCATGGAGAAGCCTTCGAGAGCGATTTTTTTTCGTCTTTTTCCCCGGTTGTTCCGAACCATCTTCAACTTTTCTCGTTAAAAAGATCCACTGCAATAGGACACTTCCGTCCAAGAAACGAAGTTACCGATTGTCAGTCTGAGGTTTTTTCTATGCAAAATGGCATTCCTTACAGGTTTTTGTTAACAATAGTGGTAGCAAAAATTCGCATAACGTTAAACGGGAATTTAAGTTTAGGGGCGAGAGCGATCGAACGAAATTATAAAGTAAACGTACCAATGGCCGGACACTTAAGAGCATGTAAAACACGTTCTCAACGTGACGCTGTCTCTCTCTCTCGCACTCCATAGTGTTTCACATGCTCTTAAGGGAGCAGTCCCAGTCCCTGGACATGCATGCAAAGTCGTATTTCCATCTCACCCGGAAAAATAATTTATTTGACGGCCACTGTTTATTTGGTTCAAGTAAAATATTTATTTGATGTAAACAGATATTTATTTAAGCAAATAGTTACTCAAATGAAATAAATATTTCTTTAAATGAAAAAATATTTATTTAAATCAAATAAATATTTTACTTAAACCAAATAAACGGTAGCCGACAAATAAATTATTTTTCTGGGTGCCTCTTGCACGCACGGTTTTTTCGGCCACTGGGACGTGTCCGGTCATCGGCACGTTCACCTTAAGTGCGGGCTGGCATTAATCTCTAGGAATGTAAGAGTCGCAAGCAACTGGGAGGGCTAAAGAGGACTCCACAAAAAATGGCAACATGGTACTTAAGGCCCCATTAAAGTGCGCATCAATCTTTTGATATCGATGTCGAATCAGATCGAACGCTTCAAGAGTAGTCCTTTTTAGTCTTTTTCCTAGATCGTTAAGAACCATCTTCATATTTTCTGATTAAAAAGATTGCCACACTTACGCGTAGGACACTTACGTCCAAGGAATGAAAACCTGAGGTTTTTTCTATGCAAATCTTGTACGATTTTTGTTACCGACGCTAAAATTCCTCATAACGTTAAGATGAAATTTATGTTTTGGGGCAGGAGACATCGACCGAAATTATGTAGTAAAAGTCTCCTTGCGCAGTTAAGAGTCGGAAGCAACTGGGAGGGCTAAAGTGGGTTCCAAAAAATTGCAACATGGTACTTAAGGCCCCATCAATCTTTTGATATCGATGTCGAATCAGATCGAACCCTTCAAGTGGTCCGATTTAGTCTTTTTCTTAGATCGTTAAGAACCATCTTCATATTTTCTGGTTAAAAAGATCCACTACACTTACGTGTAGGACACTTACGTCCAAGGAATGAACTTAATGATTATCAACCTGAGGTTTTTTCTATGCAAATCTTGTACGATTTTTGTTACCGACGCTAACCTGAGGTTTTTTCTATGCAAATCTTGTACGATTTTTGTTACCGACGCTAAAATTCCTCATAACGTTAAGATGAAATTTATGTTTTGGGGCAGGAGAGATCGACCGAAATTATGTAGTAAAAGTCTCCTTGCGCAGCTAAAGAACGACATAGGGCGTAGGAAAGAAAGTACCGGAGATGATTCACATGTGGCGCACGCAGCTCTCTCGCAACCCCTGTAGCCCCGGGAGAGAAAGGGAGCCGTGCTTATTAGCAAAAATTCCCTTTTCATTATAATCCCTCGTGTTTCGCGTTCCGGCCCCTCGAGCAGATTGCCGAAGGGGCGCCAAATATGTCCCGTTTATACACTCGGAAACTTTGCGGAACGACGGAGAAAAAATAATAACAATAATCGCGTGTGCTTTTCTTTGTCGAGTTCGAGGGGCGAAGGAAACTCGATCGGGTCTTCGGCTATCATTTGGAAGGGAAAAAATCAGTAAATAAAATATTTTTAAAAAGTTCACTAAAGACATGAATTTTCAGTTTGATTTAGTGCCAAATAATAACAATAATCATGTGTGCTTTTCTTTGTCGAGTTTGAGGGACGAAGGGGACTCGATTGGGTTTTCGACTATCATTTTCAGGGGAGAAAAATCAATAAATGAAATATTTTTAAAAAATACACTAAAGACGGAAATTTTTAGGTTAATCGAGAAGAGCGGTTTCAAACTTTTAAACGCGACGACCATTGGTGAAGTGACAATTAGTTGATTTTTGTAGAGCGTTACGCGAGTTCCTGGCGAAAATGGATGTCGTACGACGTCGATTTTGCCGGAACACTAATTCCCTCTCGGAATTTCGGTTCTTAATTGGAATACCAAATATAAAGGGGGCTTCGCGAGTCGTCGCGTTCCACGAGGTGTAAATATAACGGGGAAATTCGAAGTGGCGAGATAGGGGCGGGGGGTGCAATTTACATGCATATTCAGCAACAATTATGCGATGTCTGGAACCTTCAACGAGTCTGTCGCGTGTCTTCGCTCGTTTATCTATTCCTGTTCCGCTGCCGCCCCTTCCGCACTCGCGGAATTCTGCTGAGATCCGTGGAAACGATTAACGTAAACCAATTGATATGGAACTCACTTGAAGAGTTCCTTGCAGTATTTTTCCGGGCTCTTCCTTCCTTTTTTTGTTCAATTTTATCTTAAAAAAAAAAACATGAAAAAAGATTCGAGATTTTTTAGATTTTTTTTAAACACCCCATAACGGCGAAAAAAGAATCAAAACTCTGTTAAATAACAAAAAGTTCCGAAGGGAGTAAAAAATTAATATAAATAAAATAATTTCGTCCTCTACAATTCAGATGATAACATTTTTTTAAGAGATGTATGGGAAATCAATTTTACGAGTTTCCGGGGTAACTTTGAGTTCTTACGTTCCGCTCGAACGAAGCAATTTTGCATGTGACGTTCGCCCTAATTTTTTAAAAAGATTCGACTCTCCCTCGGGCAATGCGATTTTCTTATTCTTCTGGGGCAAAGTCCCCCACATCGCGTTCTCCGGCGTGCATAGTTTTTCAGACGCGCGCACGCTCCCACATAAATACACGTATACAAGAGCTTTGTGCCGTACAGCAGCCGCATGCCGGGATAAACATTTTTTTTATCCGAGATCATCCCGGGATCGTCCTATCCGAAGATAAAGAAAAATAATGGCATTTATCTCCCTTTTCGTATATTTTTCGAGATAAGAGAGTAAATCTGCGGTGCTGCATTGGCCCCTCACGATTCTTTTTTTCTTTCCCGCATAAAAATAACCTCAACGTCGGTGGAAACAGTGAGACGGCGGTGACGCACCGCCAGGACACGTGTCGCTGCGAGGAGCTGCGCCGTCTCGGATAATGCAGAGGAACGGGTTAAATTTGGAGCACCCTTTGTACCTCGTTCTTCACCATCTTAATCTGCACAAAATCATATTTCTAAGAAAGAGCTAATGAAAAAGACGTTCTGTAAAAAAATAATTCATTGCCGATTCAATTGAAATAAGATAAAAAAAACTGAAAGGAAATTTAAAAAATTGAAAGTAAAGTGAAAAAATTTAAATTAATTTGGGAAAACTGAATGTAAATTGAGAAAATTGAAAATAATTTGAAAAATTTGAAAGTAATTTGAAAAATTTGAAAATAATTGGAAAAACTTGAAAATAATTTGAAAACTTGAAAGTAATTTGAAAAAATTAGAAGTAAATTAAAAAAAATGAAAGTAAATAAAAAAAAAATGAAAGTAAATAAAAAAAAAATGAAAGTAAATAAAAAAAAAATGAAAGTGAATTTTAAAAAATTGAAACTATAATTTTAAAAAATGTGAGTAAGTTTTAAATATTGAACATTTTTGAAAGAAGTCGGAATTAGAAGTGTCATGCACGTAGTTGGATTTTTCCACAATGCCGGACCCGTTATCAACGTCTCTCCGTAAACGTTGCCGAATCGGGTGAATCGTGGGAACAATTACGTGCCGCAGAGCCTCATCGTCCGGTAACCGAGAATGATCGCGCCGCGTCCAAAGATGTCGGATGTTTCCGGGGAATCGTCTTAGCGCGTGAACTCGCAGCCACCGTGTTCACCCCCTGTACATCGACCGGGGTATTTTCGCGCGGCGAAGGGATTCCTGGTAGACGACCAAAGCGCGGAAATCTGTCTTCCCTTCCCCCCCGCCCATTCCTCGAAGTCCCGCGTCGAGTAGCGGAGCTCGAGCCGCCATCAACTTATAAATATGATAATACGCGAACGAGTCAGGGCGGCAGTCACGAAATAGTCCCTCTTCGGGCGGGGGGTTTGAGGCGCGGGGGTCCTCGAGGAGGAGGCCGGGCGCGTCTTCGTTCCTCTCGTCCATTTTTGCCCGTTCCTTCCCGCGTCGCCCGCGTCGACTGTACGGAATACCAAGCCAACCAGCGTGTCGCTCTTCTCTTCCACGCGACTCCTTCACCTCCACCACTTGGCATCCAGCGTGGAGGGTTCGTCTTCTGCTCCTTCGCCTTATCGCGCCCCGCTGTACATCCCTTGTGCTGCCCCCCCCCCTTCCTCGCGGCCCCCGTCGTCGCCTCTGTCCGACCTGTGATATTGGAAGTCTGGAGATGCGAATTAAAGTCGTCCGAGACTCCCGCGTAGATAGAGGCTCACCCTTGTATCTTCCCCACTTTTTCCCTCCACCGATGTTTTTTTCCCCGGGCAACGAGCGGCGAAGATATCCCTCGTCCGGCGGGTTCGGCTCAGCTTCCGGCGGGAAGCCGGGGCAAGGATCTCCCTCGGGGCTCACCGGACAGCGTGTAAATGGACCTCCGACGCTCACCCGGATCCGGTTGACATTCTGGCGATAATATGTTTGATGGAAATTTGAGAGCCTTACGATCCGCATCTCATCGGGACCTCGAGTGTCGCTCAGGAAATTCTACCAGGGAAGTCTATCTTTCGTCCAACGAACTGAGAAAAAAATGACATAGCAAAAGCAACAATACTGACTTTTTACCATAAAAAATTGTTCCCAGGGGGAACGTTTACATTTTATATTTACGACAGTGACGAAAAGTCATGGTTGCAACTATAATTATAATTTAAGCAATTGAATAGGGTAAAAGTGGTGAATATGGCCCACCTCGATTAACACGTAAATCGATGATATATGAACCCGGCCATATTCGCCACTTTTACCCTATATACTATCTGAAACTATCTATATAGACGTTCCTCCTGGGAACTATTGGTACGGTAGAAAATTCGATCCTTTTTCTCAGTGCGGATCGGCAGGATTTAGGATTCGGTGATCAAGTTAGGAGACGTTAAATTTTTTTTCGCCATCCTCCTGTTTTCGCCGCTTGCATTGCAGCCTCTCTCGATTACGGACAACGAACCATCCATAAATGGGACGAGTTTGTTTCCTCAGAAGGAAATGAGGATGTACATGTCGGTGTTAAAGATCGCTCAGCTTCCCAGGACAACAAGGGAAGGAGTGTCGTTTTACAAACGCACCAATTATTTTCCCTGTCAATAAATGATCGTTAGACGATGTGATAATAGACATCAGGATTTTTTTTTCAATAGAAATGTTAATCATCTATTCGGATGATTGATCGGATTTGCCATTCGGTAACCGAATTACTCGAGTACAAATTTTCGAGCTTTACATCGGGCCTTGATAAGGCCTTATCAGGCGCTTGTCAGGCCTTCTCAGGACCTTATCAGGGCCCGATGTAGCGCGTGAAAATTTCTACTCGAGTCAGAAACGTTAAATCTCCTTTCGCCACCCTCCTGTTTTCTTCTGATTACGGACAACGAACCATCCATCAAAGGGACGAGTTTGTTTCCGGAGAAGGAAAGCGGGATGTAGATGCAGGAGCTAAAGATCGCTACGTAGAGCGATCCTTCCTAGTAGAGCAAGCTTCCCAGTAGAACAACTCAAGTTGTTCTGCCGGAACTTGTTGGGGTCGTTTTAGTAACTCACTAATTATTCCCTCGGTCAATAAACGATTTTTTTAATAAATTTTTTTAATCTTCATTAGAAACAGTTACTCACATTTCCCGGTAGAATTGCTATGAAGCTGCAGCTCGGAAACGCACAAACGGACCTCAGCATTTTATTTATTTTTTTAATCTCGTAGTAATACATTTTTCGTTTCGTTTATTACGTTCGCGACGGTCGACTCGAGCGTGGATCTCGATGACGTTCAAAGACTATCTGCGCCATACCAGCGGATGAATAACCACGGTCGGAGAAACCGTGAATTCCTGTGAATGGGGCTGGCCGGACAGAGGGCGAACGATGAGACACACCGGGACTTGGCACGTATAATCGACGAGACGACTGGCGACCCTACCATTAGAATAATTAGCTCGGTCCAAGCGACGTTGATCCCGTCGTCTCCACGAGGAACTATGCACTCTCGCTCGCTTCATTTCCTTTGACGCACGTTGATTTTAATTATTTCGAGTAGCACGCCGGAGCAACACACCCGTGAAACCGGAGAACCGAACCAACCCCCCACCGCCGCGGGCTATGGGATCTTCAAGCAATAATGCATTTCCTAATCCGAGTGTGTGTACGTTGTAATTCCATTAAAAAAAATGAAACCCCATTAATTCTGGTCCGGTTACTTCTGGCCCTAATTTTTTGGAGGTAAACATTTTTTTTCTTGTCAATATTCCGTTGACATATTTTTGCTGATGAACGGTCTGTTCTAAATTTTCTGAACATAGCCGATCCCAAGTTCATTTGGGGATTTCGTTTAGGCTTAGCTGATATTATTATTATTATTTGTTAAATGCGATAAAGCGTCTCAGCAATATGTAACAAAAATGACTATATCTATGCTGAGACATAGATTTGACTTTGAGATATCATGAATATCCATATATTTACAAAATTACACGCACCAAGTCACACAACTTCGAAGATTGTTGGTTAAACCGGCACATTTTTTTTCTCAGTGTAGAAAAAATAATAAATGCGGACGAAAGATTCTGGCGCGAGTGGTTATGGATTGCAGAAATTTGATATTAACGTCCCTTGGCCTGATTTCGATTCGAATGAAATAAAAATATCAAAACAAACCGATCGTGGAAACGATCGATAGAGAACATAATTTACTGAACAACAAAATTCTAATAAATTCTAATAAATTCTAATAAATATTAATAAATTCTAATAAATTCTAATAAATTCTAATAAATTCTAATAAATTCTTAAATTCTAATAAATTCTAATAAATTCTAATAAATTCTAATAAATTCTAATAAATTCTAATAAATTCTAATAAATTCTAATAAATTCTAATAAATTCTACACAGAAAAAAAATCATTGAATCAAGTAAAATTTGCTTGCGGTCTGCCAAAGAAGTAAAAACGTTGTTTCAATTCTACTCCGAATTCGTACAATTTCATACCGGATTGAAACGATAACATGTCACCTTGATAGTCTTGCGGTTGTTTCAATATCATATGAAATTGCAAGAATCGAAAGTAGAATTGAAACAAGCATTTTTTTCTTCGGCAGCCCGCAAGCGAATTTTTTTTTCAGAGTAAAAAAATTAATTCCCCAAAAAAACAGCATCTGCAATTGATCGGAACGAAACAACATTGTCTTTCCGATCCGCGACGTCGTCGTCACCCGATCGCGATCTCCTAAATTCTGTCCGATGTGCCGAGCAGCGTGTCGCGCCAGGATCGAACCCTCCGGCATTCCTCGGCGAGTTATGCGGAAAATGCTTGACGCGCGACGGAAATTTGAAAGTTCATAATGTACCGGCTCTCGGCCGGATCCCGCGTCACCCTGGAAGCCGGAACGGTGCTAGAGAGTTTCGCCGTGGGGCGAACCCAAGGAAAAAGTAGCCCGGTCGCCGTTTCGCGCGCGCACCCGGCTAATCCTTCTTTTAACGTACATTTCAATTTCATTAGCCGGGCTTACGCGGAGGTCGTCGGAGAGCCTCCGACTAGGTCTCCCGTTTTTCCATGGCGTCTCCCGACAGCGCTGCTGCTCTCCCGGCAATGCGGCTGCTCCGCACCGGGTGTAATATCTTCCCGCACCCGTGAACTCGCTCTCCACCCCCCCCCCCCCCCTCTCCGGGCCCTGCTATATATTTATTCAGCCGAGTAATTCACAACCGGAAGATGCTCACCGACCGGAAACGTATACACGGACCCGTGGCCCATTGTCCGCGTTTCCCGCAAAATCCGTTCTCCACCCTTTCACCGTCCTCCGGCATCCAAACACCCCCCTCCCCCCTGGAGTAGTCTTCGGCCACCAATCAACCTCTACCATTCCGGCCTTGCCCTCTTTTTTTTGTTTTTTTTTTACTGATTCATCGATCCAGGTTATGAAAAAAATGTGTCGAAAAAAAACATGGTAGTTACACACGAGGCCGTATGCTGCATGGGGTGGACTGTTTGCTCGGTCGGTTTGTGGCGAGTTATTTATTTTAATGCCGGAAGAACGACGTGAGTTCAACGACCAATCAACCCCGGCGACCGGTTCGGCATTGCGCTCTTTTAGCTTGTCCGTCGATCCTGGTTGCGAAAAATCGTATCGGAAAAGGATGAAGCGGAGAGACTAACGCACTCATAGGTGTATTTATGATGGTTGGTTTCGAGCGTTGTTTTAGGATTTCGTTTTGTTTTTTCGCGCGTTGTTTGTCTCAATGTCGGAAGACTGAGCTAACTGCAGTGACCGATTCACATCCGCATTCTTGATTTGCTCTCTTTTGGTCTTCTGTCCAGCATGATTATGAAAAACTGTTGATAGAGAACACACTGACATACTCATACGCACATTTATGACGGCTAGTTTCGACCGACGTTACGACCGATGTAACTCCAATAGCCACTCAACGTTCCTAATTTCCTCACTTTCACTCATTCATCCATCCTGATGATGAAAAACTGTATTGAAAAAAAGCAAATTCTAATACACTCATATGAACATTTATGCTGGCTAGTTTCTACCATTGATTACTCGCATGTTTGTTCGCGAGTCGTTTATCTTAATGTCGGAAGACCGACATTACGACCGATGTAACTCCAATAGCAAATCAACATTCCTAAGTTGTTCTCTTTCACGGTATTGAAACTATTGAAACTGTATTGAAAAAAAATTCTAACACACTGTGGTTGGTTTCGAGCGTAGTTTTAGGATTTTTTTGTTTTTTTCGCGCGTTGTTTGTCTCAATGTCGGAAGACTGAGCTAACTGCAGTGACCGATTCACATCCGCATTCCTGATTTGCTCTCTTTTGGTCTTCTGGCCATCCTGATTATGAAAAACTGTTGATAGGGAAGACACTAACATACTCATACGCACATTTATGATGGCTAGTTTCGACCGTTGCTCTCTCGTCCGAACTGTCGGAAGACCGACATTACGATCGATGTAACTCCAATAGCCAATCAACTTTCCTACTTTGCTCTCTTCCACTCATCCATTCATCCTGATGATGAAAAAAAAAAAAAAACAAATTCTAATATACTCATATGAACATTTATGCTGGCTAGTTTCTACCATTGATTACTCGCACGTTTGTTCGCGACGCGTTTAGGGGAGACAGGGGCAAATGGCACAGCGGGGCAAGACGGGACAGTGAGGGCGAAACTCAATTTTCCAATAATTTTTGGATGCCGCATTTTGTTCTAGGGATTACAGCCGGATTTTCTAAGCCGTTTTGCTCCACGTACCACCATCGACACCATCCAAAAGTTAATGGAAAATTGCATTTTGGCTCATTATCCCATTTTGCCCCGCTGTGCCATTTTGCCCCGCTCTCCCCTATCTTAATGTGGGAAGACCGACGTAACATCAATAGCCAATCCACCTCTGTATTCCTAATTTGCTCTCCTCTGCTCTTCCATCCATTCTGGTTATGAATAACCATACCAACAAAAAAAAAAAGAAAACTCTAACATACTCATATGCATATTTATGCTGGCAAGTTTCGACCACTGTTTACTCGCCCCTTGTTCGCGGGTTTTTTGTTGTAATGTCGGAAGACCGATGTAACTGCAACAACCAATCAACCGCTGCATTCCTCATTTCCCCTGTATTACTCTTCCTGGTTATAAAAACTAGTACAAAAAAAAAATTAAACATACGCTTGCGTCCGTATGCCGGTTAGTTTTAATAGCTCACTCCTCGGTCGACCGCGGGTTGTTTACCGTAAGGCCAAAAGCCGATGTAACTCCGATGTAATTCGAGCCCACCTTCGTTTATGGTCGGGCGTTAATCGAATCCTAAAAACGGCCCGTGTAAATAAAATTATCGCCGGGTACAAAGCGAGCGGCGAAAATTGGACCAACGAATGATTTTCGAATGCACCCCCGGAACAAATATGTATTGCGTATGCAACTGCGTGTTATGGAAATCGTTCGACCCCGTTCCTGGCGCGGACACTTTCGCCCGTCTGTGTGCGAGTTCGCGCGATGTCGATGCAGCTCGGCAGAACCACGGACGACTATACTGTTTGAACGGATACACAAAATTTTATTAATAACGCGTGTAATACACGGGGAATAATCAGTTCCGTCGTGTGAAAATCATACAAACGAATTTAGCGCGGCGAATCGCAGGGGACTGCGGGCACGTGTATTCTATTTTTGGGCTAACCGCGTCGGGTAATCCGATGTTTACTGATAATTAATTCAATATGCGCCGAGCGTTGTGCGCACTCGTTCGTGCGGACACGCTGGACACAAAGGCAAATATCGTCGCGGTGAATCAAGTCACTGTGCGATTTACATTCAAATAAAATAATTGGTTAAAGATAAGTCCAGACTAAACTTTTTTTTAGATAATTTAAATTTAATTGGCGATTTAATTAAATTGGAAAAAATAAAAAATTGAGTTCCCATTTTGCTGAGTTGTAAGGCATTGCAGTATGTAAAAAAAGAAAGAAGAAAATGGAACTAGGACTTTAAGGGAGATTACTATTATAAATTGAAGATATTTAATAAAATAAAAAATTGAACAAATGTCTTAAACCAATTCTGTTTACAAATTTGATAAAATTTAATATTGAATAGATTTCACGAAATAAAGAATTTAATTCGTTATTTCATTAAATTCTTTAAATTCTTTATTTCATTAAATTCGTTAAAATTCTAAAAGCTCGGAATCGCCGTTTTGCTCTTATTTTATAGGTACAATATTTAATGAAATTGTAAAAAAGAAATTGAATTCCCATTTTTGCTATGTTGTAAGGCATTGAAATATATAACAAAAGAAAGAAAAATGGAACTAGGATTGTAAGGGAAGTCATTAAATGTCTTAGTACTACTTCTATTAAAATTTGAATATATTTAATCAAATAGAAAATTGAATATATTTAATAAGATACAAAATTGAATATATTTAATAAGATAAAAAATTGAATAAATTTCACGAAATAAACGATTAAATTCCTAAGATTTCACCTTCGAGGATTATCGAATCCGGAAGGAAGCGAACGACGCGAGTTGAAACTCATGGCATCGTTTCTCGTCGGTTTTTTTTAACATGGTCAATCCCGACGTTGAATTTAGAATGGCGAGTATGTAGTGAGAATGGTGGAGTGCGAGATCTCCCTCGTCCGAGCCGATAGCCAGTGCGGCACGATTCGAGCCTTAAATCAGAGGGCTTCGCGAGAAGCTCTGGATCACCGGGTTGCTCTTATTTTATAGGTACAATATCGCCCGGCAGTATCCCGGCTGTGTCGAGCTCTCGAGAGCTGGAGAGCTTTTCTCTTTCTCCCCCCTTTACTGTACGTAGCTTTTCGCGGAGCGACTAAGCTCACGGAATGTCCAGCTATTTCAGTTCAAGCGCTCTTCCTCGGCGTACAGCTGCGCGACACTTTGCTCTCTCCGTATCCACCCCGCCTCCCCCCCCCCCCCCTTCCCCGACGCCCTGCGCCACCCCTTTTCGATTCCCGCTGTCCCGGTTCCGCACCGCGTGCTTCTTCCACCTCCTTTTTTTATTATTTTTATATTTTTCTTTTTTCTAAAAAACGGACGACGCAAACCAGCCCACAGGACAGAAGCCCTTCGTACAAACTTCCAGCTTCCCTCTCGCCTCCGTCTCGTCCCGCCGGTAACACAGAGACAAAAGTCTCGACTGCCAACATGGCGTAGTAACTGCAATCGTCGTCTCGCTACGCTTCCGATGCTCGGGGAGTTTTTTTTTTTTTTTTTTTTTTTCGAAACGCGCTCCGGAAACCTTTGTCCGGCCACATGTGTTCCGACACTGCACGGACAATCCCATTAAAATTGCTATATAATTGAGAGGAATTGCTGTTACAATCTATTTGCGGAGTTCGAAGCTCCCTTGTGCGTTCCCGTCTTCGTCGAGGCGTTAATTCGCCGGAAGGGTCGATTTGACTTTCTTGTGGTAAGAAACCATTTCGAAACCATACCCATGGGTTTTTTTTAAGTCTCGGCTCATTGACAGTGTAATGTTTCTCTCCGTGGGCAAAACGGACCATTTTGACAAATTTTACGTAAGAAAGTCACTTAAAAGTAAATCGTTAAGTAACGCAAAAGCAAAGCATTAAGTAACGCAAAAGCAAAGCGTTAAGTAACGCAAAAGCAAATCGTTAAGTAACGCAGAAGCAAATCGTTATGTAACGCAAAAGCAAAGAGTTAAGTAACATAAAAGCAAAGAGTTAAGTAGCACAAAAGCAAAGAGTTAAGTAACATAAAAGCAAAGAGTTAAGTAGCACAAAAGCAAAGAGATAAGTCACTTAAAAGCAAATTGTTAAATAACGCAAAAGCAAAGAGTTGAGTAACGCAAAAGCTACGCGTTAAGTAACGTAAAAGCAAAGAGGTAAGTCACTTAAAAGCAAATCGTTAAATAACGCAAAAGCATAGAGTTAAGTAACGTAAAAGCATAGAGTTAAGTAATGTAAAAGCATAGAGTTAAGTAACGTAAAAGCAAAGAGTTAAGTAGCACAAAAGCAGAGAGTTAAGTCACTTAAAAGCAAATCGTTAAATAACGCAAAAGCAAAGAGATAAGTAACGTGAAAGTAAAGAGTTAAGTAGCGTAAAAATTTTAATTAACCTTATATAGAGCCGGATTTGAAAAATAGTCATTCTTTTTCTCTGAATCTGTGTTTAGCGTTTGCGCGTCTGCGCATGCGCGGCGATTTTTGCAGGGTCCACGCTGCGACGTCCTAGAAACGCTAGTGTAAATTGCCCGCAGCAGCGGCAAAAATTTGCCGTCGTCCCGTTGCCATGTAAACACGAGCTTTCCGTCTGTCGGGGTGGATGCAGCGGGATAACCGGCGGCTGTGCGAAGCACTCCACCAGTATGCGTCCGCACCGCGCCGAGCCAGACTGCGCGCCGCTGCTGCCGCTTACTCTCTCACTTCCCTCCTTCGCCCTCGGCCAAAACTAACTCACTATAATTAAACACTACCACCGGTAAATTAAAACAATAAATACAGAGCACACACAGCCGGCCGTTGCGGGGTGACGAAAGAGTGCTGCAAAATAGCCCTTGGCTTTGTTCGGAGTCATTACAGAACGTCCATTCTACCGCGCGCTATTTATACCGAGCTGTACACAATTTCAACCGCCTGCCCGAAAATGGCCCCGATGCTTTCGCCGATGGTGCACCCCCTCCCCCTCTCCCCCCTCTTAAATCCATGGCGAATAATCCGTTGCTCTTCAACGTGAACTTTTATCGTACGCGGCAATAAAATTCGTTATAATCTATTCGATGGGAAACTTTTAATTTTCCAAAGTAGCGGAAAGCGAAACGAGACCGTAGGGCGAAATGGCCCAGGGTAAAAAAGTGACGAATATGGTCCACCCTATTCAGGTAAATCAATTATATAAGAAAAGGGCGATACCGATGGAATTTTATTTTCCAAAGTAGCGAAGATCGGTATGTAATGATGTGGCAAAATGGTCCAGGTTGAAAGTTGTAAAAATGGTCCACCCCAAGTACCACGTAAATCAATGTTCTTAATTACCACGTAAATCACCGGTATAGATCGGACTGTACCGGTGGGATTTTATTTTTCAAAGTAGCGGAGAGCGGTACGTCACAATGTGTCAAAATGGAACAGGTTGGAAGTGATAAAAATTGTCCATCCCAATTACCACGTAAATCAATGATATATGGATCGGACCATACCGATTGGATTTTATTTTCTACAGTAGCAGAGAGCCTTACGTAACCCTGTGGTAAAATGGACCAGGTTGAAAATGGTAAAAATGGTCCAGCCCGATTATCACGTAAATCGGTCAAATTTACCCTAACTTGTTTTCCCATTTTTCGTAGTAAATTCTATAAAATGGTCCGTTTTGCCCAGCTCTACGTTGTTGCGCCTCGATAATTGGAAAATAATTCCAGTCCCACGACGCGGCATCTCTCGCATAGCATTAACGGGCGGGCTTTCCCGTACATCGTACGAATTCTCTCGCGGCAACCAGCAACGATATTATGTAACCGGATGGGCGATGCCAGGGCAATCGAAGTTCCGGCACCGGCCAGCGAATCGTCCGCTCGTGCAGGGCGGTCGGGAGCGTTCTGGGCTATCGCTCTCTCGCCCATATAAAGCTATGAGCGCCCGAATGCACAACAATGCGTGCCCGTGGCTAATAGAGGATCAAATTAATTCGCGGCGATGCGAGGATGCGAATCGCGGGACACAGCGAAATCCCGTGAAATATACTGCCCTGACTCCCCGGGCTATGACGCCAGAATGTATCCCAGTTATTTGCTCATTAGGCATACCTACTCGTCGCAACGTTTCCATGGATGAGCCAGTGCTATTCTGCTCCACGTTCCAACTCCTTTTACGCTGCTTTACATACCGATCGTCTCGATCCGCAAACTACGAAAAAGAATTTAATTTTTGGCAATTTACCTTAATTACGTACTTGCACCGATAAAAAGTACAGTTGAATCAACTAAGATTCAAGCAGGGACTTTCAAATAAATATTTTGTTGGTCGACGAAAATATTTTAATTAGTCAAAAATATTTTGGTGAAATCACCCAACGAGGTGTTGAACTAACAAATTTTTTAGGTCCACTAATAAAATATTTGGGTGAACGTCCCTGCCCGAATCTCAGTTGATTCAACCTTTTTTTTACCAGTGTGCGGACAGTCCGACCGTACGTGAGTTCGGAGAAAATCGCTAACACTTATTGATTTCCATCTAATAAAAATCTGAAAAAATCAAGCATATAGAAGGTGCTGAAAATATTGATTTTACATTTTAAAAAGTATTACTAATTTAGATAAAAATTAATTATACTTGTTTTTAGTGTTACATTCGCATCGTTTCGTGGTCGAAGTATCCTTTCTACTAAACTGCACTATAAATCATTTTAAAGAAGGGAGTTCTTTTGAACAATTTTCATTTTTTCATTTTTTTTCTCGGTATGCAAAGGTTACATTAAAAAAATATTGTGCGCGTTAAGTAAACATAACGCTTCGCGAAGCAGAGAGCTAGTTAAATATTGTACGAAAGTTTCATTACCACGGTCGTTGATAAGAAATTTAAGCGGAAGAGCTTCAAGCAAGAGAATTTTTATTTTCGTATCTTAGATTCGCATCGTTTCGTCGTCAAAGTATCGTTTCTTCTAAACTGCTCGATAAATATTTTTAAAAAGGCTCGATAGTTTTTATTAACTATTGTCATCTTTCATTTTTAGTTGTTTTCTTTTAATAATTTTTTTTTTTCGTTTTGCAAAGGGTGGATTAAATAAATACCGTGCGCGTTGAATAAACATAAAGTGAGTTTCACGAAGCAGCAAGGAGGTCGAACATTACACGAAAGAAATTACCACACTCAAATTTAACCGGAAGTGCTTGAAACAAGAGCATTTTAATTTAACTTTTTTCTTTGTTTTTTTTTTTAAATCCATCCCATCAGATCGATTATCGTGACCATCTATTTGCGGTCTGCACACTGTACAAACAAGACGAGCGAATTACACGGAGCATCGCGTTTTGAGCGTATGGCGTTTAACAAGTATCGAGAGCAAGGAAATTGCACGGGCTGCTAAGCCCCGGAGCAGATCATTCAGTGAGCGACCGGACCGTTAAAGCGGAGGCTCATTTACATCGTAAACGTCCGACGCGTGGTCCGGCCGATACATTGTCGAATCATATACATATACATATACATATACATATACATATACATATACATATACATATACATATACATCATATACATATACATATACATATACATATACATATACATATACATATACATATACATATACATATACATATACATATACATATACATATACATATAGGTAAATCGTTCCGCGGAAGCGGCACAGATAGAGTCGAGTGTTGTAGGTGAAAATGCCTCAGCGCTGTACAATTCAAATCGTCACCTCTGCTGCAAGCCCGGCCCGGTATAACGGCACGTAAAGCAGTCGGACAGGCCGGGATCGATTCAATCGAACGATTCAGACGACTGCATGCCGCGACAGAAATTTTATTACCTTTCCACAGCGCGCACAAGCGGGGCTCGCGCTCACCCCATTCGAAATTTTTATGCTTTGCCGTTGAGCGGGGAGGGGGGGGGGGGGATGGCTGAACTTTCCTCCAGCCGACGATGCGAACTGTACGGCGACGTCGGAACTCTGTACGGTCCAATGTCCGGTCGAACGATGATTTCGACGACGAAATTTCTCGGGCCCGGAATTTCGAATGGAACGATTTTGATACATCGAATTCGAAATTGTAACTGGTTTACGATTTCCTGGTATCGTCGGATGCGCTCAGTGGCAGGCGCGAAATAGTGGCACAGCGACTGAAGTTACAATGACATGATATTAATCTTTTTTTCCAATTTTTTTTTTTATGAGAAAATAAAAAATTAATATCATCTGAGAGACATGAAAATTGAAAAGATAAATAAAAAATAAAAAATGAATGATGCGCGCCAATCGATCAATAATAATTGACAATAATCGATCGCTAATTGGCAATGTATCAATGGATGTGTCGACGGCGTAATGCCAAAAGGCGAACAAGCGATGATTATACACAGTCCATATGGCCTTAAGGAAAGAAAAAAAATGAATGATGTACTATGATCGATCAATAATAATTGATAATAATCGATTGCTGATTGGCAATGTATATATGGACGGCTAAATGCTAAAAAGACGAATAGACTATGTTTATACACAGCCAATATACCCTTGAGGGATTCAAAAAAATATACCATAATCGATCAATAATAATTGATAATAATCGATTGTTGATTGGCAATGTATCAATGAATATATCGACCGCCTAATGCCATAGGGGTGAACAGGCTATGCTTAAACGCAGCCGATATGCCCTTAAGGAATAAAATAATGATAATAATGATGTACCATAATGGTCCAATATTAATGGATAATAATAATCGATTGCTCATTGACGACGTATCAATGGATATATCGACGGCCCAATGCCAAAAGGGCGAACACACTATATTTATACACAGCCGATATGCCTTTAAGGGATAAAAAAATAATAATATACCACAGTCGATCGATAATAATTGATAATAATCGATTGCTGATTGACTAACGCCAAAAGGGTGAAAAGACCATTTTTATACACAGCCGATACGCCCTTAAGGAATTAGGTCATCGATGTCTCGTTGAAGTCTCGTTGACGTACCATAATGGACCAATATTAATGGACAATATTCGATTGCTGATTGACAACGTATCAATCGATATATCGACGGCCTAATGCCGAAAGGGCGAACGCACTATGTTTATACATAGCCGATATGCCCTTAAGGGATAAAAAATAATAATATACCACAATCGATCGATAATAGTTGATAATAATCGATTTCCGATTGACTAATGCCAAAAGGGCAAAAAGACCATGTTTATATACACAGCCGATGTGCCCTTAAGGAATTAGGTCATCGAATGTCTCGTCGAAGTCTCGTTGAAGTCAGCATAAAAGCACCGGGTCTCGAATTCTGGTCGTGTAAGACTTTGACACGAACTATCAGTGAATGTACTCCTCGCCCGTGGATATCCGACTGCCCTGGAAAAATCAAGTATTACCAGTCGCGGTGAATCTTCGCTCTGACGTTTATTGCATTTTCAACGATCGTCGAGTTACATCCCCCGCAGAGTGAGGAGGCGGAGAGGCCGTCGTGGCGGGAAAGGAAAGCGAGAGGTAGCCGACCGTCTGGCATTCAAACTTCCACGAGCGGAAATTGATTTCGTGAAAGGCAAAAGCCACGGGGAAAATCCTCCGTGGTTTTCCCCGGGCTTACGCGTGGTCATTACTCTTAATGAGCGTGGGATAGAAAAGCGCTCGCTAACATCGGTACGACTTTGCCAGAGGGGCACTCTTCGCGCTGTCGCAGTGCAAAAATAAAAAAAAAAGAACCAAGGAAAGACAAAAAGAAATAGAAGAAATAGAGGAGCAAAGGAGGGCAAAAAGGAGAATCAGTGCGGGTTGTCTGGCTCCAACTTGAGTCGAACACAAAGCACAATTTTTCCGCCGACTGCGGATTCTACTTTGCGCTCGCTGAAAAAAAGAGGCAAAACATAGGGGAGCTTCCTGAATGCTGCTCAACGGCGCGTATTTCTCGAGGCCGGGGAAGGTGCGAGAAACGCTGCGCGACTCTTGTTTTAATTAGCGATGCCGATTATTCGCGATATACGCGACGCTAATATTCACGCCTACCCGTGCGTTTAATTAATTTGATTCATTTTCGAAAGCGGAAGAATGAAAAAAAAAAAAAATTAAACAAAAAAATTGTTTTGGTAATTGCGGCTCTAAAAACGCCTAGAGGTGGGTCGATGTGGCTGATGATTGTATGAAATTATTTTCCGACATTCGGCACTTGTTTTGATGTGAATTGGAAATCTAAGCAGAGAGCCTCGCCGAAGCATCTCAAGTAAAAAATTTTCACGCGTTACATCGGGGCCTGATAAGGTCCTGAGAAGGCCTGGTCAGGGCCCGATGTAACGCTCGAAAATTTCTACTCGGAATGCTGTACACTGAAAAAAGGATCGCGGAAAAATTATCAAGTCATATGGTAAATTTCGACCAGGCAACGTGGTGTGCCACCACTAGCGATATGTGAAATTTTGTCGGGGGCCGTGGCCATTTTTACCCAACCCATATGGTAATTTTCTCCAGAAGGCGGGCTGGCGAAATTTTGCGTATCTGGGTAAGAATTCCGTGGATAAAAACTGCACTGTAAAAAAAATTTGTGTTGAAATGAATGAACGGTATTGGAAGCTTTTTTACATAAACTGTTTCTGAAATTTCAAAAACATGTGTGTTGCAATTTTACAGTAAAATTTGTATTTTTAATGGAAATTTTTGTAAGTTACAGGCAAAAGATTTCTAATTTTAATATCTCGTATTTTTATTTTACAATAAAAGTACATTAATGTTCAATTAATGTAAGTAATGTAAACAAATTTCAATTTCCAGTACATTACATTTACAATTTATTTTTACAGTGTGAGAATGCCCGTAGATAACAACCGAGAATTTCGTCGGCCGATTTTTTTTTGTGTACGCACACATAAAGAAAATTCGACTGACATATAATGTGTAGGTATCACGCACGAACCTAAAACAAACGGATCGCAACACCACCGATTACTATATTTTCTAGTAAGAAGAACCTATATTCTAGCAAAAATTACCAGATATTCGGGCAAGATCTGCGACAGCGAAAATTACCATATTTTCTATACTATATTTTCTAGCAGAACGTGTTAAGTTCAATACGAAAGTTCGCCAGGATGTCGCTGTAGTTTGCATATGTCTGAAATATCTGTCGGTCTTTACCAGATTTATGGTAATTTCCATCAGAACCTTCTCTCAAAATGCCCCTACAATAATACCTCAAAAATCCTGTCACTTGTGCCAAAGTTCGTCACATCTTTTCCGAAGCGCTCATGCAGGAATTCCATTATCGCACCAATCTCCGAACGCAGGTTATACCAATCGTTTCCGCACGTACAAAAATTATGAAATGGCCAATCAGCCACATTCGTATAAAAATAACAAGATGTCCTTTAATCCGCTTGGACACCTCAGTCAACCGATATGCCCGAGTCCAGCATTGATGGAAGTTCTATGAAGCGCGACGACTGCGATAATCACCAAGATAATTTTCCTCGTGACGATATGAAAATTACTTTTGATGTGTGCGACGGCAAAGTATTCGTTATGCCACCAGAGTTCTACATACGCCAGAAGGAATATTGGTAAAAAAAAAAGATGTCCTCATATTCTGCATCGCAGTTGAGTGGGACGGAGGTTGGCGAATTACGGCGACGCATAGTGGCGGTATCGGCCGCAATGACCGCGGGTACATTTATCCCGAAAGGCTTTTTCCATAGTCGTGACATAACGAATCTCCGATGAGAGGCGATTCGGGTGGGTGGCGGGGGGGGGGGGGGGGGGGGGCGAGTTCACAAAGGCCGCTAATTTCGCGAGAGCGAATTCGTGATGAGCCCATGCGCGGGTCCGGCTATCGCGGAGAGAAAAGATTTGAGTGCATGGTAACGCTGACGAGATGCGCGACGCAACTCCACGTGGTCCAGCGCGAGAGAGAGAACTCGAAATTAACGACAGTGGAGCAAGCGAATGATCGAATGAGTGAAAGCCGAGCGAGTCCAAAGAGCTTCGTGGGACAACCGGAGTACACAAGGCCAGCCATAGGCTAAAGTGTGCGTTGATTTTGACGGCATTGAGGTCCGGTGTCGGTGCCAATGAACACACGGACAACGAACGCCAGGACTGCTTGGTTAGCGCTCCGGCGGGTCGAGCCGAATAGCATTATATCTGTACCCGAAATGGGAACATGGTTCGTCGCCGTAGAGAGGTCCACACGCGGGGCCGGTCAGCGTCCGTTATACGGACGCGCGAGAGCTATCGCGGTGGGGTATTGTCAGTTGATTATTAACATGGAAGCTAGATTGCTAGTTAGTTACCCAGTGCCCAGTAGTGTTGCAGCTATAGATCCGGTGTACATTAGGCCGATGAATGATCAATAGATCGGTGGGCGTTGTGTGTACGGGGTATCCTTGGGTATACCCAGATCGAGCCAATAAACCGTTGTGTTTCCGGTCCGGCGATTGATCAACCAAACAGAAACTAAATCATGTTCTCGAGCATAAATTGGGATCAGGCTGCCTGATACCCTATCAGGCCCTGTTAAGGTACAGCCATGGCGTGCCTGATCAGGCGAACCTGATGAGGGCCTGATAAGGTGCAGATCGTGAAGCATGACTAAATAATCCTCACTTCAGATGAGCCGAGCCTGATGCCAGCCTGATGAGGGCCGGATAACGTACAGGTAGGGGACACCTGACTGGATATCCTTCGCTTTTGACGAGGCTAGCCTCATAGTACCCCGATCAGGGCCTTAGCCGGTGAATTAGGTAAGCCTGCATATTGCATGCTTGGAGAACATAGATTTTGCATAATGAAAATTTCAAAAAATGATTCTAAGGTATTTGAAAAATAAACTTTTAGAAAAGAATTAGTTAACCTTTTTTTCTAATTTCAAATAA